>JACXGI010005795.1:15226-30049 GCA_016801175.1 Esox masquinongy
GGGGGGGGGGGGGGTTGACATTGGCCTGTCTGTAATATTTCAGGGGGTCATGACCCCCCATCCTCCCCTAATTCTACACCCCTGCATGCATAACATTTGATCTGTGATATCAAAGGCCACTCTTTCATGGCAGATTGCTCAGCACACTTAGCTAGAAAGGTGAAAAATCAGCGGAGGTGGGAGAATCCCGATCCCTCCTGCATGTGGGGGTTAATATCCAGGAGGAACATCCCACCTGTCCCTCCTGCATGTAGGAGGTGTTAATGTCCAGGAGGTCCTCATGGAGGCCTAGTTGGATCCCCTGGCTGAACAGGTACCGTACCACCTCGCGGCCTGCTAGCAACGCCATGACAGCAGCTGCTAGCATAGCAGTAAGAGAGCCAGACAGGGCCTGGACGGAACACAGCAGACTGAGCAGAACAAGCTGTATCCAGGTCTGCCTGAGGGCCTGATAACACACAGCGTCCAGGTGCTCTACGAACCCTGTGGCGTACACCTCTCTGACCACCTCGTAGTCTTCATCCCGGTATCTACGGATTTGATAACAGACCATATCTTCTCAACCCACTAGCAGCCCTGTGAAGAAAAGACAGTTTAATGGAACAAGGCACACTTACTATTACAAGAGGCGTGCAGTGGTTCCACCTGATTATCTTCAGCTAAAACAGAGTGAAGATAAACAAATAACTAATGAAATAACTAGTGAAATAACTAAAACATTCCATATGCATTCCGTCATTTTTGTCCACTGCTTGTAAGTGGCACTGCTGAACTTACAAAGATTTACGACAATGGTGTACTATGTAGTGTGCACATTTGTGCAACATGTCATCAAAGTCACTTGCTTTCAAACTTGGAATTTCCTGGCTAAATGAGGTATGATGTTATGGTACTTATAGATTATGCAAATATAAACAATCTAACCATCCCAAAATGCAAGGTTTAAAATATAGATTTTTTTTATTTTTTAAAAAGCCTATTTATTCTAAGACTGGAGCCAAGGTCCAGACAACCCCCATTGAGTATTTTTTCCTTTTAATTAATTGCACCACCTGGTGTCCCAGGTTTGAGCCTGTCTCTGGTTAAAGAGGAACCATGAAAATCAGCATTGGAATTGAATTCGATCAATCTGACAGACTAGGCCTAGAATTTGGGGAACAGACTGGGCCTACGGTACTGGCAACAGACTGGACATTCCGTACCGAGTCAATATCATCTTTGAGCAACAACACAGGAAAGGAACCAGACGAAAGATCTAAAACCCTTTAATTTAGAGAAAACGTCAAAACAATATGAATGCACATTTTTACAGTAATTAGTTAAATAAATAATTAGTAGAAAAAAATTAAAATGCCCATTAAAAGCAATTATTTATAGACCATGTCCCGTTTTCACTCCCTTGTACCGAGCAATGGATCTGAACATGCACGGACTGATTCTGCATTCATTTTTCAGCGGCAAATCCGGTTAGAAGATGGTTAGAAGATCTAAATGGTTAGAAGATCTGTGTCCAGGCATCTTTACCTCTGAACAGTTTTGTCAAGTTATCAAAACACTTAAGTATCGCAGCACAGAAACAAAACCAAAGCAGATTAGATTTTGTTTTTGGAAATTTAAAGTTCCATTATATTATTTTCTAAGCTAGAGCAAATAACAGTTTACATAAAGTAATGTTTTCAGCAGCAAAAAGCTGATTCTTTTTCTGTTCTGTTTTTTGTATGTTCTGCTTTTTGTATTTATAACAAAATACAATACCTTCATTTGTTCACAAGTCACAAGTTACACAGACTCAATCTGAAATAATAAGGACTACTTCCTTTGTCCCCAACACATACAACATTGGTAAAGTCCCTCGGTCAAGAATATATACCACAGATTCAACTACAAGCAAGGCAAATTATTGGGAGATGGATAAAAGAATACAATCAGACATAATTCTTCAAACAAAATGTGTAATTATGGCTTATAATAACACATATGCATCCTTCTAAATTCTTTGGGCTGGCGTGATGAGGAAAGAAATGGGATGGATTAACAATTTGCAAAAAAAACCCCCAAAAAACTATCGTAACTCATCAACAGTGACCTAAACGACACTGAAACGTTTGCATTGAGCTGCCAACTGGAGGGATAGAAAAATAGAAATTACCCAAAAGATGCCTGATTTCAGGATTTCGGGGATTAAAAGAAATGGGACGGAGCAAAGCATGGGAAACATCGCGGAAGAACAACCTTAAGTCAGCTTTACATCCAACTCTGGGAGAGGAATTCACCTTTCAGCAGTGTGTGAACCCACAACACAAGGCCGAAATTTACTCTGGATGCTTTCCAAGACAGCAAATGCTCGATTGGCCAACTTCTTTAAAAATACTTCAATCTATCCATGAGCACCATGACACATTCACAAAGCCTAGATAAGGCTTTGAATGAATAATGGACAAATATTGCACAAGCTAGGCGTGTAAAGAGTTCAGCCTTTCCTAAGAAGACAAACGTAACCGCTGACAAAGATGTTTCTGACATGTATTGACTCGGGGTATAAACTCAGGGGGTAAAAATAATCAAGGTATATCTGGGTTATTTTCCATGCACATGTCTTTTCTCAGAATGATCCTTCACTTTGAAATTACAGAGGTTTTTGAGATCATAAAAACTGAAACAAAATCAATTTTAATCCCACATTTTAAATGTAACGAAGTGTGTTATTTCATGGAGGTGACTACTTATTTCCACTGTGTGTGTGTGCGTGTTTTACTGTGTGCCTGCTCACAAGCATGAGTTTCAGTCGTCCCCCGTCCCCCCCGCATTTAAGTCCAGCCTGTACTCTATCACAGTAAAGTTGGTGAGTTTGGTGATGGTTTCGGGAACAACAAACTCCCTGAGCCGTTTGTAGCCCAAATGCTCGTAAAGCTTCTGCGCGTCCGTCTGCACTACGGACGTATACAGGACGATGGCAGGGAAGCCTCTCTCCCTGGTGAAGTCCGCCACCGTCCGGCTGAGGGCCTTGGCTATGCCCAGCCCCCGGTGGCTACGCCGCACGGACAGCCGCTTCAGCTCGATGCAGCCTGGCTGTCTCTCGCAGGGAAGACAGCCCACCGTCCCCACCACCTGGCCGTCACCTTCGGCCACCCAGAAACACGCGTCCTTGCTCTCCAGGTAGGTCTCCCTGATGTGATTCAGGTCCTTCCTCAGGGACTCGCTGATGTAGCTGCTGAAGAGGTAGCCGACGAGCTGCTTGGCGCCGGCCAGGAGGAGTGTGACGGCCACGACAGGCAGCAGGAAGGACTTGGAGCTGGCCATCAGGGCGCAGAACGTCCCCATCAGGATCATCTGGGTCAGGGGCTGTTTGAGGAGGTGCACGAAGGAGGAGGGCACATGCTCGCTCATGCCCATGGTGAAGATCTCCTTCACGGCCTCTTCGTCGTCGTTCTCGTACCTCCGGATGGTGACGCCCGACATGGCACTGAGGTCTTGGCCCTTCAATAAAGACAACACCATATAAGCTGACAGTCCTCTCCTATCCCCAACTCCTACACCTTACTCCCCCACCTTCCTTAGGTGAATGATGATCTGCTGAAATGGTGGGCACACACGCTGTAATCTACCAACTTACTTTTTTTTTACACCACAAGATACTTTG
Organism: Esox masquinongy; assembly: GCA_016801175.1. Taxonomy (NCBI): domain Eukaryota; kingdom Metazoa; phylum Chordata; class Actinopteri; order Esociformes; family Esocidae; genus Esox; species Esox masquinongy. Next base: position 18,867 of record JACXGI010005795.1, read on the forward strand.
AATTTAGACACCATGATAAATTAGCCAAATTCAAATTGGATCTGTGGCATATATATAAATAGCCAATTATTAATAGCAATAATAATGTGTGGCAACAAACATAAGGACGCATCAAATAACACAATGAAAAGTAACAAAAGCGCCTTGTGTCCTTAAGCCAAGTCACTATTTGGTGTGGCTTCCTTTGAATACATAACCGAAGCAATTAGCTTTGGTAGCCTTATGAAATCATTTCAAGTAGTCCGATGGTACATTCTCCCGAGGTTTTTGCAGGACTTGCAACTTTTCTTTTGACTTAGTCTGTTTTTGGTCCCTTCGGCTTCCTGTCCTTCCCGAGGTCTGGGCTGTGAGGCAGACCCATCTAATACTGGGGTTGGTTCAATCTGCAGACGTCCACTCCAAATATTTGTCTTGTTTTCAGTGTGTTAAGGAAATTTATTTTCCTGAAGGTAGCCTGCAGGATGTTGAATCAAAATCAGTTAATATTTCTCAGCATTCATAATTCTGTAGATGCAGACAGCTTTTTCTGTCTTCAAAATTCCAGGTTTCTATCTCACAAGAGCTGGCAAGCACCCAATCACTATGCTGCACTCATGATTTCAACACCTGACCGCGATCATACAGGTGTTCTATGACGCACTGATTTTCAATGTTGTGCCACTGATTTATTAGTCATTAATAGAACTGATGCCATTGTTTTAGTGTGAACATGCTGTCAGAATGCTGTAGCTGTATTGGTTGAATGTTAAGGTGAACGGGCCCATGCGTGCTGAAGCATCCACCTGCATATCATTGTAATCAGTGATTTATGGCGAAAACACCCCTGACGTAAAACTGAGGGGAAAAAATGTAAACTAGTAAAAAATGTTCAATCTTAATATCCTTAGTTTTATTGATCTATAAATTGACTACTTTTGTTCTCCAGTCTACCAATCAATATAACAGCTCTATAAATCATCAAAAATGTCAATTCACCTCTACACACCACCAGTGGGTCAAGATGACTTTAGGTAGTTTCAACAATGCATATGAATAGTTGGTTTTGTAATTTAAAAAGGCATACGTATGTTCATAATAACAGTTAAATAAATCTGAAAGTATATCATTTTGCATGTCATTTTATTTTAAACTCAAGGGACAGGATTTAACACTGCACAATATTTTCTTCAAAAACAATCACTTCAATATCAGAAAACAAAGAATCATACTAATTAGTCCAAGTGTTAATAACATACCATTTTTTTAATGAACTTAGCCCATGGGCTTTAAAACAATTGTTTTCGAATCAGGCTGATAATAGACCACGGGACTTGAGTCTACAGAAATGTGACCCCTTCCACCCCCCACTGATATTTATAAAAGTCTGCCTTATGAAAACCAATGTCCATTGCAAATTATATGAAAATCCTCAGTAGTCAGTAAAGACGCTTTATTCTGAATTGGCAGAGGAATGTTTTTCTACTGAGAGGAATTGCAGTTAACATTGCACTGGCAAAGTGAATTACTTATTTCTGAGAAGTTCTACATTACTTGTATGTTCATATACAAGAAGATAAAACATGTATTTATGCCACAATTTGTTTAGTAATTCTAAAGTACAGCCCACAGACAACTCAGATGTCCAAGTGCAATTTGTGTGCTAAAGCTGGTCATGATATGCACACAATTTTGGTTCTACTATGAGTTGTTTTGTAGACTGGCCATACACAGCCTGGGTATCACATTGGCAATGTTTAGACTGTGAATGTAGAGTAGATAATTTGCTAGGAAAGTACAGAGTAGAACACCCTGAACAAAATGGTCAACTAAGTCCTTTACACAACTATAAAGTTGTTCTTGATCCACAGAGTATGAAATTGTGTCTCAATGGAATGTTGTAAAATGGGAAATAGCCTTTTTGAAATGAGGAGATGGTTTCACTTGGTCAGCTCTGAAGTAATCGCTAATGGCATTTTGGAAATGCTAATGTAGAATTTAGAAAAATCTAAATGGGACACGCTTTATCCACTGTGTGAAGAAGTATTCATTCTGTGGAATCTCAAATTCTGAATCAAGATATTGTGCATCATTGCAACTTGTTTGTGTCTGAAGCTCATTAACTAGTTCATAGAAATATATAACCCCTTCTGTACTTATTTTAACATCTTCCAAATTCATCCCAAAAAATACATGTACTTCGCCATAACCTGAAGGGTCAAAATCCAGCACTGACCAGAAATGGCACCGCACAGATTTTTACCTGAAGTACATATCACAGAGCTCAATATGTACATCTCATTCGTGTGACTTCAATTGCACGAAATGGAAAATCTGAGTCTCTCCTAACTTGAAAATGGTCTGCAGCACGACACAGACAGAACATCTGAAATGGTGTTCAAAGTGTGTCTAATCAATACACCATCACATTGACAACATTTCCTGGGTACACCCCCATTGGCGATTGGTCAGAAAAGTAAGATCAAGTGATATGTCCGTGTTTAGTCAAAGCTGAAAATGTGTGTTGAAGTGGTCATTGTGTGAGATGCTGTTTTACAGCATGTGCATTTTACAGATATCAGTATGCATTTTGATGCCTATATGTGGTAAAAGGGGAAGTAATTGATATATTAAATCTAGTGGGTCATTATGTCATCAGTTAGTATTATTCTGTATTACAATGTATTGCGTTGGGGGCTAGAGAATATAGTGTTGCTTGATGTAGCACAGACTCAGCCCCATAATTTGACACCATATTCTGACTCTATACATTCTTTTGAGTATTTCTTAAAATACATTTACTGCAGCACATAAAATAGGTTGAGGCAATATGTATTTCAGCATTGATTGACATTGGCAACATTTTTGAACATGCATTAAAAAACATTTTATGGAAATGTCACTTATATTTACGAACAAATAATTGTTGTTAATGTTAAGATTTAAAAAAATGCAAATATACAGTTTACAACACTTTTCTAGTAATACGTACATTTTTGAAATATTCCAAAATTCCGTGACCCGCAAATGCTTTGTAAATCATGTTGTTCTCAAGACGTAGGTCGTCTGAACAGTTCAATGTCGTTTTTCCGTGATATTAAAGATGCGACATCAAAATAAACATAATTTAAAAAACATTTTATAGCTAGCTATGTTAGTAACCGAATAATATAAACCAATAGAACAATATTTTCATCCGATTTGCAAATAGCACGTGCACTATATACTGTATAGGCAAAACTAAACCAGTAAAAGTCTGTAGCTAACTAGCTCAGAACTGTTAGCTAGTGAACATTAGCTAACTACTACATGTGCACGCATTAATATTTCAGCTGTTATTAAAACAATGTTTGTAAAAGTTAACCAACCTGATTTTGATACTGCTGAGAGGAAAAATAATCCAACTGAATCAAGTACTTTTTGTTTGTGGTGTTTAGTAACTTCCGCTTTCCTGGAGAAAGGCGGGATCTTGTCTTCAATTGGCTGACCGGAAGATTAAGTAGTTCTTCCGTTAAGCATTTTATTTTAACACCGTTAAAAAAGGGGATGAAGTGACACTTGGACTACTTCTATGTAGAAACGTCTTACAAGAGGGAAGCTAAACATGTTAAAGATGATATTGATATAAAATTGCTCACACATGGTTAAATACTTTTCCACAAACCACTGAATAAAAATTGAGTCATGTATTTTTTTTGTAATAAAAGCAAAATAAGTTCATGGCAAAACATGGGGAGTGCCATTATCATGACAGGCATGTTTTGCAAACCGTTAAAGTTAATCAAATTTATTTTGAAAAAGCAAACAGACTAAATCATCCAATCAAAATGTATTTTATAAAACAATTTTTACATCAGCAGTTGTTATAAAGTGCTTTTAAAGATACCCAGCATGAAACCCCAAAATGCAAGCAACAGCAAAGGTTGATTTATATATTGCCCTTTATGGGGGAATAAACTGTTTCATCCATTTTAGAATGAGGCAGTACAATAACAAATTGTGGAAAAAGTGAAGGGGTATGAGTACTTGGAATACAATTTTTGTGCCATCAATGTTATAAATATTTACACATAATCTTTCTAGCTTAAGAAAGATTATGCTTTTCTTTTTTCTTTAAACATTATATTTTTCTTTTTTCTTTAAGAGCACCTGACTTTGGGTTTGGCCCTGATGTTTTCCCACATAGCTAGTTATGCAAGCGCAGCGAAAGGCAAAATGGCTTGTAAACGTTTATGTATGGACCAGAGTTTAGCCAAACAAACCATTCATTATAAATAGATGAAGTTGAAGCTAGGTTTATTTCCTATGACTGGAAAACATAAAATGTGCACATTTACGTGGCTACATATGTACAAAAATTAAATAAAAATTTCTCTGCAAGTAAACTACTCATAAAAATCTCAATTTCATCCAACAGAGGAGAGGCCCAGAGGATTCCCCTAAACCCAGGGCTGATTATGTCAACAGCCCCCCCATCCCTGGTTGTTGATTTTCTAGTTGATTATTAAAATTACCATAGCTTATTCCTACGTATATTATTCCTAGTATATCCCTTTGTTAAATAAAATGGTCACAGGAATGTTGTACAGATGGAAATAATTATTTATTAAAAGATGTATGATTGCATATATTGGTTCTTTATTCAATTTACAATAGCTACATGATTGTTCCCTCTTATTTAATGGCAAATAACTATGAAAACATACAAACCAACAAACAAAGGACAATTATTCCCTTTGCCAGTAAACAAATAGTGTTTGTGTGTAAAACAAGACTTTTACATTCACTGCCCAACTCGACGCAGGATCGAACTGGAACGGAATAAAAGCAGCTTTGTTCTCAGACTATATAGCTAAAGATATGTTTTGGCCCATCACAGGCTCTTAAGCCACTGACCACCATATTGGTATTCCTCAGGAGCAGCCCTGCATAGGAATGAGTAGAATTCTGCAGTATGTCAGTAAAATATGGTGAGGCTAACATCTGATGCTTCAAAACAGGACCCCCATTTCATCTGATATTTATATAGTTTAGATTTGGATAGATATCACATCTCTGTATGATTCATTATAGAGGCTGTTCCAGCTCTTTATACCTCATTATACAGTCTGTATCAACTCTGTATGTTTCATTATGGAGTCTGAATCACATCTGTATGTTTTATTATGGAGTCTGAATCACATCTGTATGTCTCATTATGGAGTCTGAATCACCTCTGTATGTTTTGTTATGGAGTCTGTATCACTTATGTATCTTTCATTATGGAGTCTGTATCACCTCTATATGTTTCATTTTGGGGTCTGTATCATCTCTTTGTGTTTCATTATGGAGTCTGAATCACATCTGTATGTTTTATTATGGAGTCTGAATCACATCTGTATGTCTCATTATGGAGTCTGAATCACATCTGTATGTTTCATTATGGAGTCTGTATGACCTCTGCATGTTTCATTATGGAGTCTGTATCACCTCTGTATGTTTCATTATGGAGTCTGTAAGAGCATGGGCAGTCTTCTCCTTTTTATTGTAGTTAAATATTTATTTTCTACTACTTCTGGTTAGCAAACAAACTGAAAGGGAGCATTCTGCCAACTGCAATTTGTTGTTTGAAGACAACATTGCAGATAGACTGCCACCTACAGTTAGGAAATGTACCACACCTGTTTGATTGATAGGCTGATCCCTTCTGATGACCTTGAGGGCATCATGTGATCCTTCCTTGACCCAGAGGAAGTTCTACCCAGTTGAATTCTTCTAAATGATGAAAACCCTCAGGAGTGTTGCCCATGCTAAAACAGACTTTTGGCTGCAGAGGCTATGTTATTTCCTGTGATCTCACTCTATCCCAGGTTGATATCTCCAGCGAACATGGTGATCAGCAGGATGACGGCGAACCCGGTGAGTAGACCAGCATTTTGAATCAGGAAGAAAATTATTTTAGTCAGAGTCGACCCGTCCTGTTCATTCATCACAGCATTCATCTCTGGGAACTGAAATCACAACCAAACAATTAAATATCCAATTAATTCCTGGTCAATATCTGATTAATTTCAATTCACAATTAAACTTCACTGTATTCCCAGGATTATGTCATTTAAAAGAACGACTGTGTCCCTGGATTGTTGTACATCCATAAATACAGCTGATAACATTTGCGATTGCTTCACATTTCCAATCAATCACAATAATTTCATGACATTTGATAAAAAATAGTTTTTAAACCCCTAACTAATTTCCATGCAGTCAATGCTAATTGCAATTGATGTATTATGGAAGGTGACATTACACAGGCAATCACCCCACCAGGGTTTGGTAAACCACTGAGAGATGTGGATGGTGATGTGCTGTGGGTGCCAGGGCTAAATAAGTCTAAATAACCCAATTTTGCTCACTGGGAAGAAGTCTACATGACTACAATTCGCTTAATAGGAAGAACATTTTACTCACTGGGAAACAGCTGTGACAGCAGTAACCAATAACTTATAACAGTATGGTGTATTGAGAAACCATAGAGCAGCACTGGATTATTCTGGTTCTAACACTAGCTTATTCTGGAGATACATCTCAAATAAGGAGCCCTTTCTACAATCCCTGAACAACCACAGAACCTTTATTTAAAGGCCTATCTCCAAAACTGAGACTATATTTAAAGACCTATCTCCAAAACTGAACATATATTTAAAGGCCTATCTCCACAGCAGAACCTTTACTTAATGGCCTGTCTATACAGCAAAACCTATATTTAAAGGCCTATCTCCACAACAGAACCTTTACTTAATGGCCTGTCTATAAAACAAAGCCTATATTTAAAGGCCTATCTCCACAACAGAACCTTTACTTAATGGCCTGTCTATACAACAAAACCTATATTTCAAGGCCTATCTCCACAACAGAACCTTTACAAAGAGGTCTAAATACACAACCATAGAATATTTACATAGAGGCATAACTACACGACTTAATAACCTTTACATACAGGCATAACTACACAACTACAGAACATTTACGGTAAGGCCTCGTGGTATAACTATCCTTTTAGTTGTGTATTACTCAATATAGCATACTATTGAGCAACAAAATAGTTTTATTCTGACACCCTAATCACAACAATGCCCCCTCTGATTCCTGCATACCTAATAACCCTTAGGCAGAAGGAGTTCAGTGTTCAGGGATCGTAATGATGATGTCACTCACCATGTCTGCCAGTGAAATGTACAGAAACATGCCACCAGCAATGGCGAATATGGCGTTCGGGGCAAAGTTGCTCCCTAGCAGGATGCCAAAGACCAGGCCGATGTAGCAGGACATGGCAGACAGCAGGTTGAAAAAGATTGCCTGGGGGATACTCATCCCAGAGTTCAGCAGGATCACAAAGTCCCCTGCAGAGAGTGAAGAAAGTGTTCATTTAGAGTAGAGAAACACGAGGAACCGGCAGGATATTAAGGCAGTTTACTGAAGCAGCCAAATTCTGATCCGACTAATTGGTCCTTTGATCAAATCAGATCTTTTTGTTGTAAAAACAGTCAATTAGTGAAGAAAATATCAGAGTTTGGCTGGCTCATCTTTCATATGTTTGCTACAGAAAGTAGAAACGTAATAACCCCCCCCCTCCCCTAGAATAAAACAGTTAGAGAACCCCTGCCCTAGATGTGCAATACACAACGGGCTTGTTGGCCACTCCCTCACCCAGCTCATGGGGGAACTCCTCACAGACGATGGCTATGGAGGTGCTGAATCCAGCCACGATGGACACCGTAAAGGAGGCTCCAATGGCCAGGCCGTCGATGAAGTTATGCAGCGCGTCGCTCAGTGTGACCATCCAGGCCACCGTCTTGATATTGGCAATACCCTGGCCCCGCAGCCAATGACACATCACTGTGTTGACATGCACTTCCTGTTGATGAGTTAGAGTAGTCAAGGAGGAGTCGAGGAGGAGTTAAGGAGGAGTATGTTCCTCCTAAAGAAGCGGAAAGGTTTTATCCTCAAAAACAACATTTTAACAACAGTATACAAGTTGCTCACTGAATCAGTCCTTGAAACGTCCTCACAGTAAATAACAAGACAAAACTCACAAGAATCATCAAACAAGCAAACAAGGTAACCGGTGACCAGTATCCCACACAAGCGCTAGGCTACGTCCCTGAATGGATGGCAGTAAATGCACCCATCACATTTCCCGTCTACCATGATGTCTGAATACAGTAAAACACACATGCCGCAAACATTGGCACGAACATTTCTATGTATAAACGGTGGACATATAAACATTGTCATTTTCTTCCGGAAACAATCCCAGAATTCCTATCTGAAAGGGAGATAGGACACATAGTGATTAGCGGGACGGTTATGTAGCAGACAGTGTCCCATTCCTTAGCCCTGTGTGACAGCGTCATGTCCATTTATTTGCGTAGAGGGGAGGTGGTACGCTTTGGTGTAGAAGTATCTGACATGGGGTGGAGTTACCTAACATAGGGGTGGAGGTACCTGATGAGGGTGAAGGTACGTATAGGGGCAGAGGTATCTGACAGGGGGATGGAGGTACCTGACATGGGGGTGGAGGTACCTGATGGGGTAAAGGTACATATAGGGGTGGAGGTATCTGACAGGGGGATGGAGGTACCTGAGAGGGGGGTGGAGGAGGTGGTTCCGTCACTGAGGCTGAAGGATCTGGGTTGGTCCTGTCTGTGCCGATGGTGATGATGTTAGTCAGGACAATGGAGACCTCCTTCTCAGACACGTCTCCATTCTGAAGCGAGTTCTGTCTCTGGTGCTCTGGAGAGAAGTGGCTGTGTCCATGCTTCAGAAATAAGACACGCATCCAGCCACAGCGCACATGATGGATTCAAGATTAGGAGAGACGGGCGTTACGTATGGCCATACTTAACGCTACACTGCTAACTGTTGTTAGCTTATAACTGATCAGAGTTCAGGCGTACTGAATGCTGTTTCATACCTCAGATGTTGTTTTCAATGCCATCTTCAATATGTTCTCTGTGAAGAAGAGGAGGTAAAATCCGCCGAATATTCCAATGGCTTTAAGAATGTAGTTATCTGCTTTGGGATCAAAACCCAGTGCCTGTTGATGGAAAAGCATTGAAGTGGTAATTGAAGGTTGCAAAATTCCCCAGGTTTATGAAAGTATAAGCAGGTTTGGGAAAAACACTGAGTTTTTGTACAGTTACCATAATCGTTCAAACATAGCAGTCTTAAAAGGTTACACAGAAATATTATTCACTCCATCCGACATCTTGGGGGAAAAAATGCTGCCGCTAAAAGACGAGAAAGTGACACATTAAGTTTTTCTCGATTGCTTACAAGCATCGGTCAATACTGAAACCACAATAACAAAACTCTTCACACAGTGTGCATTACCAACATGCATCATTGCAAAACAGTTAATCTCACCCCCAAAACTCACTAAAACCACCAAAACGCTTCATACATGTCTCAAAACAAGCTTGTTCCACCAAAACACTGGCAACAATTCTCACTCAGAAACACACACTGTCACTCATAACACACTGACCTAAAAAACACTAACAACAGGGATCATTACATAAATGACTAAGTTTTATCTTGTAGGTTTTTAAAATTATTTTTCACATAAATCAGTATTTGATCATAGAATAAGATAAACACCTCACTTTATTGACTGTACTAAAGTATACGGAACAAGAATATATCAGAAATGCAGCAATTTGAAGGAATATCCTTTATTTTTTGTACATCTCTGCATATAGTAAATTATACTTTTGAAAAATAATAAGTTCAAACAAAAAACTAATTTACCCAAATTCCAGGGCTGCAACAAAAACAAACAAACATCAACAAGTATAGTATAATCACTAGCCTCTCTGTATTGTAGGGGCCAATGAGTGGTTTGTGTAACAGCAAACCATCATTGGACAGTGCTGCACACATTGTGGTGTTAGCTTCTCTCTGGCCTTGGACATCCATGGTGGCTCTCTATCCAATCACATTTCTTCCCCTGCGGTGTGTTTTTGCCAGGTTGAATCCAGCTTCATCCACAAAGATGAATTTATGTGCAGTTTGACTGGCTTCCATCTCCATTACTCTCTAAAAAAACAGTAAATCCATAGTTTTACAGTACTTTACATTATGTGTAATTGTGTATATACCCTGTTTGGTAACTGAACAGACATCTTACCTGGATATATTGATACTGGAGTTCTTTCACACATTCCGTTTCTCTCAAAGGGTACAGTGTACAACACTTGGGTCAGTTTTCAGTTGAAACTGCAATCAACTGTGTTTGGATTGACTAAATATTCTAACATAATTAACATTTTCTAATAAATATCAAACATTTTCTTTATATTTCAATCTGGTTACTGCAGAAATGCACACCAGTTGCCATCATTCTGTTTTGAATGTGTTTTTAACCGTTTTGAGAACAGTGTGTAAGCATTTGAGAAAACATGTGCTGAGAATATATTGTTTTGTAGGTGGTGGAGTTTGAATGAGAAAAGAGTTCATGGATTTTGGGGAATGTGTTCATTGAATGCATTTAGTGTGAAAGCAATGAGAAATTATTCACAGTTTGGTTCGCATACACTTCCGTTTTGCTGACTGTGTGAAGAGTTTTGTTACTGTAACTTTTGTATTGTTCGATGCTTGTAAGCAATCGGGAAAAACTGTAATATTGACAGGTACATTCTCCTCTGCTTAGTCGTACCTCGGGGATGAGCTGCAGCACAGCGTTGGAGAAGAGCGTTCCGATTGCCAGGCCAATGAAGTAGGTAAGCACCTTAGGGAAGTAGGGCTTCTTGGTGAAGGGGATGAGAGCCAGGCCCAGGAGGGAAGCCAGATTAATAACAGTAACCGACAGGAAGCCATAACCCCAGACTGGACAGGAGAGGGAAAAGACAGGACAGCGACATACACTGTTACTGATATGACCTACGACCTGCTACTGAAATATGACCAGTTACTGAAATATGACCTGTTACTCAAAAATAATCTGTTACTGAAATATAACCTGTTCCTGAAATATAACCTGTTCCTGAAATATTACCTGCCACTGGTGTAGAACCTGTTAATATGAGGGTAGAGGGAAGAGTAAGAGAGAAAAGTGTGGAGAGGACAGAGTCCACTCAGTAGGTCCTACATATCAATTCACATATCCTGTCGGTGGAATATTACTATCGTGCACTGTGGAGCATAATACTTTAATTATTAACCTTAAA
>JACXGI010005795.1:30149-45234 GCA_016801175.1 Esox masquinongy
GTGTGTGTGTGTGTGTGTGTGTGTGTGTGTCTCTGAGTGTGTGTGTGGGTGTGTGTGTGTGGGTTTGCTCTCAGCAACCCAGATAGACATTCCTGCTCTGTCTACAAGACCAAAATGAGGTTTGATTATAGAACAATGGCTCAGGTATAGCAACACCACAGGTCCATCATGCTGCTTTACTTTAGGTGCAAATAATCAAATGTCATAATGCAGCCCCAGAGGATAAAGATCCATGTTACTGTAATGTGTTAGGGTTATATAGATCTATATTACTGTAATGTGTTAAGCTCTGAGTATATAGGTCTATATTACTGTGATGTGTTAAGTTCTGAGTATATAGGTCTATATTACTGTATTGTGTTAAGCTCTGAGTATATAGGTCTATATTACTGTAATATGTTAAGCTCTGAGTATATAGGTCTATAATACTGTAATGTGTTAAGCTCTGAGTATATAGGTCTATATTACTGTAATGTTTTTAGTGCCCTGAGGATATAGATCTATATTACTGTAATGTGTTTAGTGCCCTGAGGATATAGATCTATTACTGTAATGTGTTTAGCGCCCTGAGGATATAGATCTATATTACTGTAATGTGTTAAGTGCCCTGAGGATATAGATCTATATTACTGTAATGCTTTCATCTCCCCTGAAGATACAGGTCTATATTCCTGTAATGTGTTCAGCCCCCCTGAGGATACACATTAAAATTACTTTAATGTGTTTAGCCCCCTTGAGGATATGGGTCCATATTACTGTAATATTTTCAGCCATGATGATATAGGTCTATAATACTGTAATGTTTTCAGCCACCTTTTTTTCAATTTGTTAATTTCAGCCATTAAACAGTAACTGAACATGAACATATCCAGAAATATATCAAGTTTCATTTTGTTGCCTGCAGATGTTGCGTTAACTTATTTTAACAAATCTACAAGACATTTTAATTTGGCCAGGGGTGCACAAACTTTTGCATACAGCTGTATGTCTGAAATGTGTTGAATCGAAATAATGGCATGCAAAGTTTCACTTGAGTATACATCAAACTATATTAACAGGTATATAGTGTCCTGCCCTATGAGCCATTCTGGGTCACACTACAGTAACATGAATTATTGTCCAAAAAAGTGAATAGGTCCCTGTCCAATGGAAATAGGTTCCAGTTTGTCTGGTTTTAACTCACTGTGGTATAATAAGATAATGGTTATATTATCTCATAGGGCAATGTTTTTTCAGCACAGCATACACACATGAACAAAAAACAATTTACATTGAAAACAAATGCAATTTAAAAGGTTTTACATTCAAAAAGTAGGTAACAGGCTTCAGAGCAGTAGGGTTTATATAGTACTCACTACGGTAGATAACAGGCTTCAGGGCTCTAGGATTTAGTACTCACCACCATATATAACAGGCTTCAGGACTCTGGGGTTTAGTACTCACCACCGCATATAACAGGCTTCAGGACTCTGGGGTTTAGTACTCACCACCGTATATAACAGGCTTCAGGACTCTGGGGTTTAGTACTCACCACCGTATATAACAGGCTTCAGGACTCTGGGGTTTAGTACTCACCACCGTATATAACAGGCTTCAGGACTCTGGGGTTTAGTACTCACCATGGTAGGTAACAGGATTCGGGACTCTGTGGGGTCTATAAGGACAAGAGGGCAGCAGCACCTGAGTCAACACAGCAGGACAGACCCTCTCCAGATGCTCAACAGTCAGTTGACTGGCGTTAGTCAACCCGTAGTGGGACAATATCTGTCCCGCAGAGAGACACTGCAGGGGGACAAGAGAGGCTCTCACATTACTGTCAACATTATGCCTGGGACCATGGAGAGGTTTTACCTTCAGGACTATAACAGAAAAGCAGCAGTGATTGTGGTTGCAATAATAAGACATTTGTATACATTGACCCTCTACAATCCATTAAATCTATCTATCGTGTATGTATTTGATTCAGCTTGTTGTCCTGTCTTGAAATGGCTTGCATTTGGCCAGGTCATTATTGAAAGTGAGAATTGGTTGAGAAGTAACTGACTTACTTTGTTAAATACTGGTGAAATATCTACAGTAAAATCCAATACAATAACATGATAGGGTGAAGTTCCTGTAATTATCAAATATATTTTTAGTAGGTATCTGTGGGTTAAGCAGATAATAGCTTATATACGTGCGTCAGTGAAAACTTTGTGATAACAGTTATTATAGTTATATATATAGATAAGCTCTACCTCAGAATGAACCAATGGGTTTTCCTCATCCACTATGAATGCAGGTCTTCTCGTTGATATTAACAGTAGAAAGTTTTCAAGGTGCGCTGTCGATATTGTGTCCTTTTCACCGTAAAACCGCAATATGTCCTCAAGGAAGCCTGATCCTTTTTTATCGTCCACTTGTTCAGAACTCGAAGACATAAAAAGTAGCGTCGAGGTAAGTAACCATCTGAAGTGATACATTGTATCTGGTGAGCTCTGTGCCGGGATTTACGCTGAAGAAAGTTCTGATGCGTCGCATGAGCTAAAAAGAAAACATAAACAGAGTGTATCGTTCCACGACTATATCCATTCAGTCCCGTTACATTTCACTTAATTTGTCCGAAATCAAGCATTTCAAAGACAGGTTATATTGCACATCCGACTCTGTTAGTGCTAAGATGTTGACTAAATAAATATTAGCATTCCTATCAGGACAGGCAATTCCATCAGTAGCCTAGTTGCGGAGATTAGAAAGCTCTATAGGCTGTTCAAAGATCACCGCGGCATGAGCAGTCCTGACCACATGTGGAGCAGTTTGAATGAGTTCTTTGTGACATTCGCGCTTGCTTGGCAACGTGTTTACTACATTCCCGAATTACAACATAAATCGGAGGATTACGTGGAATAGTAATTGATTGGCCCATAAAAACAAATGCAACAAGTGATTACTTTCTATTAACCAAATACATTATAATTTGGTAAAGACGCCCCTCTAATTTCAATGCATAATTGCTGAAAAAAAAAGTTTGGAGAAAAATGTGTAGGTGGAAATGGCAGTAGTTATGGGTAACACATTGTAAAGGAAAATAAATGTATACATTTTTTTTGTTATTGAAAAGAATGTGTTTTTACGAAAGTACCATTTTGCTCAGCGGGTTAAGAGGCCCCCTTCTCTAAGGTAAATTGCCCTCCTATTTTTCCCAATGGAAGATTATGCCATAGGGTTTCTCAGAAGCGTATCTATTTTTTTTACCTCACCTGAACGTGAATTCCATTTTTCTATTACTTTGTTCTTTACATTCCATTATGTACAGTTAAAAAATCATTATAATTTGAAAAATTCATTTTAGCAGTCTTAGACACATGACCAAATGATTTAATTTACTTTGTGATACTGTGGGATATTTATGAGATTTTTAACACCCTGGTGGGGCCTACAGAATTTCTGAAGGGCCTCTCAGTAGACAGACAAAAAAATTATCAACATTTGTGTTGAGCTAAACTGGTTGGTTGAAAAATTTGGACAAATATTTTTAGGTGGAGCTTCATAAAACTGTATTAACCAGTATAAGTAAACTGCCTGCCATTCTCCATATTTATTTCAATTATAAGTGGACATTGTAAGTTTACTACAATGCTATTTGCAAGTTTACTAAAGTATGAAATAAGTGGGTCAATTTTAAAACACTTATGTATAATTATTATTATGTAAATAGTACTTAAATACTATTATAATACTATGTTAATACAATTTATTGTACTAAAGTAGAACTTAAGCAGTTTCACAAAAATAGACTTAAGTATACTTTTTTTGTCATGGAGCTAGCCAGTGTCTAAATTACAGTTAGAAACAAATGATCAACCTTAAAGGGGGTATCTTGTCTCAGTGAAGGGGGCTAGGGTCATCTTGCTCTCTACATACTAACTTAACAAATTACTACTTTACTCAAAAAAGATCAATATTTTTTCTCTCTGAATAAGTGGATAAATTACCTTAAGGCTTATCTACATCTAGATATAGAAAAAAACATTTTATCCAATATCATTATATAACATTTACAACTTTTTCTAAATAACTCAAAATGTATTTTGCTGATGTCAAATGTAATCACTGTGAATTTTGGCCCAACAGTAAGCTGTGCCAAAATGGTATGTTGTGCATGTACATTTTGGCGATGCACAGTACTAGAAACCCCTGTGAAAAGGCACATAAGTGGGTTGAACTTTTTCTTGTGACAAATTAGCTCTCCAGTAATTTAAAGTCATTAGGACATGAATTCAAATCAATCAATGGCAGCCTTGCATAACGAATAATAGCGTAGATTGACTTGTTTGAATGAAGGTCCCTAGCTTCCCATAGGCTGGTACTTAACTCGTAAGGGGCTATCACACCAAGAGACAATTAACTGCGGGCCGTGATCCTGTTTTTGCGAAAGGTGTATTCTTCACCAGCAGTAGGAACTGCATGGGAAAGAGAAGGCAGCCGTGGGCGGTCTCGGAATCGTCCGGGAAGTCGCCTAATTCTGGGCACAATTCCACGCTGTCATTATGTGAATCGTTGATCTATGCGATATATACATGACAAAATAAATAACAGAAATATAATATGTACAACTTATAAAAATAATGTATTTGTGATCATGTTAATATAATGTTGATTTCACTGTATTTCTACCTATCATGACAGTTTCTTTCGAAATCAGCCAGTGCACGTGGAGATCGGGAAACTTTTGCACTTAAACTGGAATGCCAGAAATGTGTGCACAAGTAACACTCGCCACTTAAGGAAAATTACTGAAGTGTGAGCAGAAATTTGTAAGGCAAATGTTGGCTACTTTGAAGAATCTAAAATATAAACGTATTTTGATTTGTTTAACACTTTTTTGGGTTCTTGACTCCATAGATTATTTCATAGTATTGATGTCTTCATTATTATTCTACATTGTGGAAAATAGTAAATATATAGAAATAGCGTTGAATGTGTATAGCTGTGTGCAAAGTTTTGACTGGTATATATAATGAATTCTCTGGTGCCTAAGAACAGAACTATATATCTATATTTATTGGTTCAGCCACAAATAATGCACCACCATACAGAGAATTCATTATGAATCTGCAATGAATGCAAGAGACAGTAGAGGGAGCCCAACACTAATTTTAGATGCAAAGTCTTTTTTTCACAGCCAGTCAAGCCTATCTTCCCCTGTCATTGACAGCCTTACAACACCTAACCCTAGTTATGGGGTAATATAACCTGAATCCTAATACTAGGGGGTAATCTAACTTTAACCCTAAATCTATGGAGTAATCTAACCTTAATCCTGTTCATGGGGTAATCTAACATTAACCATAACACAATCGGATGATCTAACCTGAACCCTAATGCTAAGGGGTAATTTAACTTTATCCCTAAAACTATGGCGTAATCTAAACTTAATCCTTTTTATGGGGTAAGAGAGAAAATAAAGAAATAAAGAAATAAAGAAATAAATAAACCGGAAAACAGATAACATTATCTTCAACAGTATTACATATTTTACTGGGTAACAAACTATAAAGTTCCATAGTCCAAAAAGTTCTCTTAACTTAAACCTGACAGTCTTCAGGTAACTTCTTCAGGTGACTATAGTCATTTTATTCATTCAAAGTCAAATTGCAGGAATACACAGACCAAAAAAATGGGGCTTGCCACTCAGTAGTAAATATTTGCCACTCAGTAATACATATCCAAAGCTATCATCTCCAAACTGTCTGTGAGCCAGCATGTAGTGAGGGCTTCCCCTGGCAGTTTGTTGGCCAGACTATTTTTAGACAACATCTGAGCGTTTCAGGAAACGAGGGCCAACTGGGGTACTAATTTCTGGCTTCCCCAGGGCTGGCCAAAAGAATTTAGGGAATACCAAGGGGTGTGTGTGTGCGCCTTGAGTACCTTGGGTGTCTTAACACAACCAGTCATGATGTTTTCATCCGACTACACCCACTACTGCATGCACTCATCCCAGTCATTCTAAATTGACATTTCCACTACTGTATGCGCTCATTTGGTCTTTTATACATACTCTGGTGATATATTTGGCTAGTAAGCTATCACTGGTTTCCAAAATCTAAACATATTAGAGTCAACATTTTCTGTATTTTACAAATTTATGAAAAAGCAGTAAGCAGTGTGGTTAAGTTTAGGACTACTTTTATGTTTAAAATGAAATTGTGGAAATGGGTGATAGTCAGCCATAATTATAATTTTGTTTCTATAGAAACTACAAAACAAGTTCTCCAACACTGATACTGTTAAAAGTCATATCATATACTGTACACTGGAACCATGTTAACAATGTTTCCCAAATGGTGGATGTACCAACTTTGGATACATTTTTACAGGGATTGCACATCACTCTGTAAACCAACATAGTAGGCCTTATTGGTGGGTTGAACATTCTGGCGATCCTTAATTAAGAACTTCCAGTGTTCCTGTTTTTTTCGCTCTGGCTTTTTTGTAACTTATTTGGACACATGGATATCTGAGCTAAATTCCAATCAAATGCACTGATAAAAGTAACCCAATTGAACAATCGACATAATTAGTTTTTTTTTTTAGTAAATGGTTATCCACCAAAATGCAATTGCATAGTCTGGAAAGTATAAGCACTGATTCAAATCTAGACATTTATTCAACTTAGACAAAATTGTATTTTCTGTCATTTCTATAGCTTTGTGCTAATCGGGAACATAATTAAGTACAAGGGAAGAGTGAAACCTTTCAGACACTGCCCTGTGTGGAATGAGTTTGACACCTGTAGTCTAAAGAAATGTTGTTTTAGCTTAGTACAGGATGTCATGAAGGATTGACTCCCTCAGAACATTCATCTGTTGGAGGGATACTTGACAGGATTATAAACAGAGGCTCCAATCATCAGGTTTTCAGTCTTTTCATATGTTGCAGTTGTCATAGAGGTCAAGGCTTTTACTACAGCAGCAGTTACAATTGACAACATCTGAAAAGCAGTTCCATGTGGACTTCTACACATAGTATATTCAATTAATCCACAGCCATTTAAGACAAGACTGTACATTTGGTCTCTACTTATCTTTTAGTTTCTTTATACATTATTTGTGGATTGATTTAAAAAAAAAACTCTAGAATGGTATGTTTTGGTGCCTCTGGCTGATTGAGGACCTTTAATGATAAAGGTTTTTGTTTTCTATGACTGTTTTGTATTCCTGTTTTTAATTTTATCATTATATTTGATGTGTGTAACGTTGTTCATTTAGGTTAGGGTATATTATATATTAGTAGTAGCATCACAATTAAATTGTACATGTGTAACTTTGCTCATTTGTAAAATAGACCTGTGTCTCATTATGACATTTGAAGTGGCCTCCCAATTTTGTTTAAACACTGATCATTTTTAAAGGTGACCTTGATCTTATTAAGACCGAGTTAAAATATAAAGGTTAAATACATATTATTTCCCGTGTAATTTAAATGTGCAATTTTGTACCATGATGTGAAGTATTATTCTTCTAAACATTGATCACTGGTGTTGGACCATCTAGCGCATTGGGCTGTCACTTCATTTTGACACTCCCAAAGGCCTGGTAAGCACAAGTCCCCTGCTCCCACAGACATGTTCCAGCAGCTGTGGCTGGATGGAGGGTGAGGGATCTCCAGCCTTACTGATGTTCTCTGTTATGGACTTTTATTTTTTATTGTCCTTTCTAATCTCTGTGTTGTCTATACATTTAAATGTCTAAAAATAATGTTGTCCACAAAAAAGCTTGTATTTGATTGTTGTGTGTAATGGCCATGTCAGAAGCTGGTATTTGATCGGCCTGTGTACTGGCCATATCAGGTATATTTCTGTTCCTAATACGATCATATCCAGTGGACCACGGCTCAAATGGCAAGAGGTCTGCCAGCAAAGCCAATCTTGCTGAAATCTCTTGAGTCTCTGATCCAATAATGGCCACTGGCCAATATACTTTTAACCTTATGAGTACAACCTGAGGTCTTCTCATTGCTGACATTGGTCCCCGTAACTGATTTACAGTGAGGTAGAAAATATGATGACCTGGACAAGAAGATGTGGATGATCCCAACTTGGTTGTTTTGTGAATCCGTGCCAGGGCATGTGACTTTTCCTGTACAGATTTAGATCCGGCTGTTAGGGTATCATGTACCACATCCTGGCGTGAGCCAAGAGGTTGAGTTGTCTCAGGCCTGCTGTGGTGATAAAATACTTTGTGAGCACGGGCTGGGCACCCTTTAAATGTATCTGATTGAGAGTTATGATCTGATACTCCCAAGGAGCAGACAAAGTATGTTAAGTATGTACAATAAAGGTTTTATGATGACAGTTTAGTCAATTGCTTTCGGAGGTAGTTCTTGAATTGCAGTAATAAATGCTGCCCCATGCCCCATAAACAAATGGGGAAGGAAATTGGCTTGTCCTTCTGGTGATGTTTAGAGGTGTACTGACATGTTTTGAGGATTTAGGTATATATTCAAATTAATTAATTGCATAATTTTCTGCAATAAACCACAATTTATTGTTATCTTTCAATGCTGAAAACATGGTCTAAAGATATATTTTTTTCAATTTTAAAATTAACAGCATTAAAATTAATGTCTCAATAGTACAATAGTATTTTTGTAAACAGAAGCCCTACAATTTAACCTTTGATGCCAACATTTGTTAATTACAAATGAATTATTGATTGTGTCAAAAGCCTTTGATCAGTCTGGCAAAATCTATTAAAACCGCTGTGGTTGCAGTCACAATACTGTTCCTTGGTCTGAAGATCTGGTTTGAAGCATATTTAACTTTTTCAATAAGTAAAGATGGTAGCTGTATATTCACCAATGATTCTAAAAATCTTTGCTAAACAATATGATTTTAAATCTGGGCAGAAGTCGATAAGATCTGTAACAAAACATCAACAGATCTGTCCTAAAATCGAGGCTAGGCTACATGTATGTTTTTCAACATTAACCAACAAGCCTCTAATGTTATAAGTGGGATTATTTGTTTGAATCATTTGACCTAAGAGCTCCAACTAAAAGTAGCTAAATGAAATGGTTGTCGTGTTCTGGTTATAATCATTGTGGAGATAATTATGTCAAGAGGCACTCAGCAATGAAATTTGTAAGGAGTAGCTTGCTAACATAAGCATAACTTGATAAAGCTTCCTCTGTAAATGTTTAACAGTTTAGTTTAACAGTTTTAGTTTATTTTAGTAATTTAGCATACACTGTTTTCCAGAGCAACTTAGAGTAGTGAGTGCATACATTATTTTATTTTCGAAATGGCCTACTGTGAGAATCACCTCGACATTGTAAACTCCATGCTCTACCAACTGAGTTATATGGGGCCCCATAAACAGATACAGTGCAAGTATCTGTTTCCATCAATGTATTTATGGTTTCTGCTTTGTCTTCCGAATTGTTGCTCAAATCAGGGGATGTAAAGTTACCAGCGGTGGAAAAATTTTGTAAGTGAATGTAAAATAAAAGATGACATTCACAGTTTAACAACTATTACTGATGCTTCCCTCGACCCACTGCAGTTTGCCTAAAGAGCCGATACACTTTCAACATAGGCCTCTACTACACCTTTCAACATCTCAAAATCCCAACTGTGTATGCAAATATACTTTTTGTAGACTTCATCTTAGCGTTCATCAGCATCATGCAAGTACTGGTACAAAACAAATTCTCCCAAATGAACAAATCCACCTCCCTCTGTCGTTGGATCACTGACTTCCTTACCCAAGGGACACATCAAATGAAGATGGGCAAGTACAATTCATACTCTATCCCTCAGCATATAGAAGCGCCTAAAGAATGACTGTTCTCGCACCTTTCTCTACTTATTCTATGCCAACAACTATAAGTACAACAATGTATACATTGATATTTGGACCTTCTTGAACAAAACAACTTCTAAATGCATCGTGAGCTTAGCTGGACTGTTGTGCCCAATTGGAACCTACAATTTCAGCTTGTTATTGTTTGAACTGCTGATCTCTGCTTTTAATGACACGTTCATGTGTTTAGCAGCATTAGCAGCATTTATTCACATATTAACTGAGGGCCAAATTCTTTTGATTGGATAATAGTAAACTCTAAGTATTTCTGGTATTGGGTTGATCAATAGAGACTGTTAATATACCTCTTATTCTTACACATGTAATGTTTGTTTTTCTTGTTTTTATTTCATTTCTGTCGCTGCCTTAAAAATCAGTGGTTACAAGGGCTTTTAAGGGACCATGATCATGCAGTATTTATTTGGTATGACCTCCCTTTCATAAAATCCTCTTATGAAAAATGTCATTTTGCTGTAAAATTAATTAGTGGCTCTACTCCTACTGGTAGTACAATATTAATGTTGGTATAAATTATTTAAAGTCATATTAGCTACACCACACTATACTCCTGGATTTAAGTTGAAGATCGATATACACTTAAATATACATTATACAAAAAAGCTTGGAAATTTCAGTAGTGTGTATTTCTTCTGAAATGCCATGCTCAGGCATTTCAGACCCTATACAGTTTATGGTAGTAGTGAAAGGTATGCTATATCAGAGCATGGTGGGAGATTTCCATGAAATAAAAAAAAAAACATACACGAAGATAGGTCAAGATCTGTGCACATTAAAATAACTTACATGTCATAAACTCTTACTCTACATGGTGTGAATGTTCTCACCCACAAACCCGCCATGTAAATATCTTCCGTCTAATAACATTGGATTATGTACCAGCATTTGGCTGCGTGGAACTGTTGGCAGATATACCAATAAACCTTGGCTGCAGTGAAGACAGTCCAAGAAAGGAAGGCTGATGGGGTCCTTCCAGATGGTCAGTCCAGCTCACTGCCCAACAGGTGCATCCAGCAGCCCCCCCCCCCCCATACTGCTCATACTGACGTGCTGTGTGGACAGACAGGGTGTATTCCGTTCTGTGTAACGGTCTGAACATTCATCATAGATATGTTGTTATTAGAGCCAATTCCCTATTTTACCTGACATTCAAATACAGTAAATATGTTCTTGACTATATATTTCTGTCTGTAAGGATTCAGTCTAATCTTTGTTTTATTGTGTTTTGTGTTTAAATTAAACATTGTATACATAAAGCTGTGATTGCTGTGATGAGTTGTTCTTAGGCGTGATGCTTCAGGAAATTCCTTATTGCTATTATTAAACAGTTAACAACACAATTAAAGCAGTACAAATTATGTTGTGTCGTGCCTGCGATATACAGTTTTATACCACTTTCAGCCAATCAGCATTCAGGATTTGAAGCATCTGGTTTCTAAAACAGTATATACACATTTATCATATTACACAACATGAAGTATTTCAGTGCAAAGGTCAATTATTTTAAAAGGAATTTAATTGTTAGACAAAATGAAACTAAATGAACTGAACGAAAATAAAAGCCATCAAAAAAGCAGTAAAAACTCAACTAAAAGAACATAAAAGATGGAACTGGAACTGGTTTGAGGCAGGTTTTAAAAATGATTTAAAACCTCAATTGGTGTCTTACCTGACACAGCATGCAACTCCTCAACTTTGATAGAGAACCCTGCTTTGTTGTGAAATGCCTATCTTCAAAGAACAACCTTCTCAGTGACATACAATTAAAATAAACATTAACCTATGTCTCCGCTGATACTTGCTCCAATGCAGCTTCACAGCTGTCTTTTAGAAACATGTAAAACCTTTTTACGAACCCTGTGGCAAAAACCTGCATGCGTAACACCTGAACGTAGTTATTGAATTGTTTTCAACCATTCATTTTATCAGTTTTCTAAATCAGCATGTAAGTGATTTCAAAATGCATAAGCCTGAGGCAGCTGTTAATGGAACCTTGTCAAAAGTCTGTAGACTTGTTTGTCAAATTTTGTGGTTGTACTGTATGTTGAGGTCTGTGGTTGTACACTACAAGCTGTGGCCACAATTCCGATCCTAAAAGCTTGTACACTTTTTTTTAGGCATTTTAAAAGGTTGCAATTGTGTAAACAAATGTTTTGGCAAATTCAGTTCGAAATGTAAATAAATTAATTTGTTTAAGGGCTAATCAATTTTAATCACAGCAGAATGTGTTGCTGTGAATGCTTTTGCTGTAATTCTGAAAAACAAAAAAATGCAAATATTTGTTTGTACAATTGCAACCTATTGAAATGTGTTAACACATTGCACAGGCTTGTAAAATGCAGCTTACAAGCACAAACCTAAATGTTCAGTCTTTCAAAAATAAGTTTGCAAGCTCAGACCTAAATGTACAAGCGTGACAAAATAAGCTGACAAGCACAAACCTAAATGTACAAACTTGCTTCATGTGATCACAAATTGGAAGATCAAACTTGCAGCCAGAACCTTCAGTGTACAACCACGGAGCTCAATGTTCGGTCACAAAAGTTGACATGAAAGTCTATGGACTGTAGACATGTTTAATTTTCCCATAGCTACAGTTCTGTTTGCAATCTGAATGGCTGAGATGACTGAAATTCCATACCGGTGTTAAATTAGATGGAAGAATCCCATTGGACCATTTAAGGTAACTGAAATGTGAGACAAATATAAGCACTTTCAGTATCTCCATTAGAATATACTACACATAAATAACGACATGCAGCTCCAGCATACTAAACATAAATAACTACATGTTTGACTAAACAGTTTAATGAGCTGTTGAAACGCAATGTTCCCATTCTAGAAACAGGAGGTGATAATATAATTCAGATGTATTTTGTGAAAAGTCCTTGATATGGATTCATGCCAGAATATTTTAATTAAATTAGGTTGTTATTATTAAAGAAAAGTATGTAGTAGTGGGGCAACGTGGACAGTTTTGGAGTGGCAGTTGCTTTGGAAGCAATTTGATGAATGAAGCTTTTCATATTGTCATAATTACTAATAATAACATTATAACCAATTTGACACGAAAGTGGCGCAATGGGAGTGTGAGGCTATTAACATTTAGTGACGTTAGTGAAACACAGGAATACAGAGCTCTCTTCTCCAATTCCTCTCCTTCTCCAGAGTGGTCCATAATTAACTTCTGCTTGGTTGGCACCTTCAACCAGATAAAAGTCAGAGGCCTCAGGATTCCCCCCAAGTCAGATACTGTCCTCAACTCTGGTAAGACTCTTTCCCCCAGCTCCGCTATGCTTGTCTCATCTTTGCACTCAGCTTCTGAGACAGTAGCTGCTTGAATTTAGGCCTGCATTCATTTTTTATGTCTCAAGTGGAATTCAAATGTTTTACAATGTGTTTAAGCTGACATTTTATTACTTTAAAATGTCCATTTGTAACTTTTATTATTAATTGTTGGTTAATTGAAGGTTGGTCTAGAAGGTAAACTGTTTTTTTGGTAATAATTTACTGAATAGAGTGAAGTGAGTCGCCAGCAGAAAATTTAATTTCTTATGTCCATCTGTGGATGAAGTGAACATGGCCTTAATAATGAAGTCAAACATTTTACAGGTTTCTCCAAAAACTATCAATTCATCTGAAGGAGGGAAACAAGGTGAGACCTGGTTTCTTCACTTAAAAAGCAATTAAAATATTTTGTGACAAATCCCACTGACCTTATTAAGTTTATTAGAGAGGAAGCGCCACAGGGTCATTCATGTTTCTGGTGTAATGTCTTTCGTAGTGATCTGCCACCATGAGCACGGACGCAGAGATGGAGCAATATGGCAAGGCCGCCATATACCTCCGTAAGTCCGAGAAGGAGAGGATGGAGGCCCAGTCCACTCCCTTTGATTCGAAGAACTCCTGCTATGTGGCAGATGTCAAGGAGCTGTACCTTAAGGGTTTGATCACTGACAGGAAGGATGGAACTTGTACTGTGACAGTCAAGAATCCTAATGGCACTACTGAGGTAAGACTGATTTAAAAGGTTTCCATGTTCAATCTTGGAGAATTACTGTATTTCTTGGAAAAAGAGAACCAGAAACATTCTGAAAAGAGAGAATTACTCTACTTCTTACACAGAGCCAGAAACCCATTAATATTTTTTTTGTGTTTTGATGTTAAAGAGGTCATATGTAAGATTGTTACTGTCCTACTAGCATAAATACAAGTATAAATGACTAGCAGACACCTGCAGTTATTCCGTTATGGAAATATTTTTTGTCTATGTGTGTGCATTGATGTGTAGTCTCCTCAGACATACTTTAGACACTAGCAGTAGTATCCCCTTCCATGCTAAACCACCCTGGACTAGATAATACTATTCCATTCTTGTTAGATAAGGGAAGGGGATGAGGAGACAAGTTGCATTTTTGTCTTGTAAATGTTAGAGGCAGGATTCTACACAGTGCCCCTTAAATTAATTTTTAGCTTGCATGTCTTATTTTATGTTATATGGTTAGTTACGATTTTCAATTAATTTTATTATGTATGCTCCCCCAACTAAAATAGTAGTATTACACCCCGGGCAAGCACACACATTTACCTCAGGAAATGTATTTTTCTAAATTTAACTTATGTTTCATAAAAAAAATCTTTGATGTCCAGTTTGATCTGTGTGTAACCTAAATATCCACGGTTATTTATGGTTTCAGGAGAGGCAGGTCAAAGACGCAGACATCTACCAGATGAACCCTCCGAAGTACGACAAGATTGAGGACATGGCCATGATGACCTACCTGAATGAAGCCACTGTGTTGTATAACCTCAAAGAGCGTTATGCAGCTTGGATGATCTATGTAAGAAACAAGCATGAACATACAAACACATACTGTACAGTCAACTGAAATGAGTGGCACTTTGATAAACATCAACACAAAACAATACACATATACTCATTACCTGTTTTGTTTACTTTATATTTATGAACCTAATGCACAGAAACAAATACACATACACAGTACTACACTTACGTGAAATTTTATCCTAATCTCATACTTGAATCTCTATAATCCAGACATACTCTGGGCTCTTCTGTGCCACGGTGAACCCCTACAAGTGGCTCCCCGTGTACGACATGGAGGTTGTCAACGCCTACAGAGGAAAGAAGAGAGTGGAGGCTCCACCCCATATCTTCTCCGTCTCTGACAATGCCTTTCAGTTCATGCAGATTGGTACGA
>JACXGI010005796.1:0-45029 GCA_016801175.1 Esox masquinongy
AGGTCAGCTAGTAGAGCCCAGAGTCCAAACTAAACATGGAGAAGCTGCGTTTAGCAGTTATGCTGTACACAACTGGAATAAACTACCAGAAGATCTTAGACGTGCCCCAAACGTATCAATTTTTAAATCCAGGTTAAAAACACTTCTCTTTTCACGTGCCTATGACTGAGCACTTAAACTTAACCACACTGTTTAGCCTAATACCTTCCTATGTTTTTATACCGTTTTTATTCTTTTTAAATTTTCTTATTCTATTTTTTATTATTATGATGTTGTTTTGATGTTTTCATTTGAGTATTTGTTTTTGTTATTGTATTTTTATATTTTTTCTTTTTCTTTGTAAAGCACATTGAATTGCTTCGATGTGTGCTATAAAATTAAACTTGCTTGCTTTGAAAAAATGATAATATGCCAAACAACTACTTTGTTGGCTAAAGGTGTATTTCTCTAGTTAAAGATTATTTAACAGTGAAGAAATTAGAAATGTTTTGCTCTCAAATGAAACCTGCTATAAGAACATTGTTTTCAATTTTTTTTTTTTATTGTATGAACATTCTGGCTAACATTCGAAAACAATTACTTATAATAGCATTTTTATTAGTTCATAGTGCAGTAGGCTGTGTACCGGACATTTCTCAAATTTCCGGGAAAATAAAATTCTGATGGTCACATTGTCCCGCGTCCAATTTTTCTAATGGAAGCCATGGTACCGAGGTGATCACAGTGTTCTGACACGTCAAAGTGTGTCTGTAGTTAAACGAAGGAAAGCTGTGCTTTGTTCATGGCTTGCTTTTAAATTGTGTGTTTCTTAGGAAGTTTCCGAGCAACCTGTCGGCCCTGTTGCTTGGAGATCTCTACTACACACGGCTGTCGGTCAACGGTTGCTCTGAACACCTTTCCCACAACGCACTGCTGGAGCTGCACCCGATGCTGCATGTCAACCTCTCCTCCAACAGCTCGAAGGTATTCAATGAGAAATACTGTCCATGATCCTTTTTTTGCAATGCTTTGCTTTTCTTAAAAATGTTCAGGGTTTTAGTCACATGATTTTGTCACCACGGTTTAGATTAATGCTTTCCATGGTTCCTCTCACAGATCCGCCTGCTGACCCTGAGGATTTTCAACCACTTTGAGGCAGAGCTCAAACCCTCAGAGGTTGGCACAGCTGTCAATCAAATAATGCATTGTGGATTGTAGCATAAATTCAATTTAGATTTTAGTTCTGAACCTGATTGTCTGTTTATCATTAGGGCGAGGACAGTGCTGAGATCCAGCCTGTGTTTGCAGTTTGTTGTCATGCGGAGTTGGTCCCTGCCTCATTGCACAACTACAGAGAGAAGCTGTTGCACCTCCGGAAGCTTCGACACGACCTAGTACAGAAATCTCTACCCCTGGGGCCACCAGGGACATTTGAACAGGTTCCCAGAGCGTTTTAACTCAGAATGTAGATGTAGAAC
Organism: Esox masquinongy; assembly: GCA_016801175.1. Taxonomy (NCBI): domain Eukaryota; kingdom Metazoa; phylum Chordata; class Actinopteri; order Esociformes; family Esocidae; genus Esox; species Esox masquinongy. The sequence goes on from JACXGI010005796.1 coordinate 1,458, forward strand.
TTTGACTTTTTATTATTGGAGTGATTATTAGACTGATTTCATGACAATTTATTTTATTTTTTCCTCTAATTCCAGGTTCCTCTGCGCTACCTTATTGCTATGCTGTTCATCAACTTTAAACCTCTGTGGGACCCAGTTATTGAACTCATAGTGTAAGTACAAAACCTCCCACAACAATAAATCAAGGTCTAAATGACTAAAATGTAAAATCTAAGAATCATACACTATGACATTGAACCCCAATTAATATTTTGTCTCACCCTCCAGGACCCATGCGAAAGGATTGGACAACAAGGTCTTCTGGAAGGTCTACCATGAGCAGTTGGAGTTGGTGGCAGGACTTGCTGGTCAGTGTGTTGTCTATGATCAGGGATTTCTTTATCACTTTAATGTTTAGGGATAAAAATAATCAAGTAAATTTTCTTTGTAACAGAAACTGAGCTGCGCGAATGTGATGATGAAGTCGGCGAAGACAACGGCTCAGAGATGCTGCAGGAGCCGGGCTGTGATGTCATCGAGAGCGGGGTTGTGGGGGTGCTTTTTTTGCAGCATCTGAAGTTAACCTCTGACCCCAGCGAGAGGACGGACTTCACTAACTTCCGGGGCCTGCTGTGGAGGGCCATGGCTTTGTTCCCGGACCGGGTTGAACCACGGAGTAGAGAGCTCAGTCCACTGCTGCTTCGATTCATTAGGTTAGTTTTATGCAATAACAGCCTAGCTTTGTAGATGAGTCTACAATCTTCTCCTGTTATGGCCTTTAGATTGTGTTTAGGAAAGCATTTTTAGAAAACAAAAGATCCACATTGTCCACTGTCTTACGTATCCCCATGCCCCTCCCCACCCCCTGTTTGATTGACAGGAACGAGTTCTACCCAGCTGACTTGCTGGTTGCTCCTACTCAGGATTTAAATATGAGGAGCAGCCCTGCTGCTATGGAGGCTAGCACAGCTGGAGAGGAAGAGCAGGACAGTGAGGAAAATGAGGAAGAGGAAGCCAGACCCGAGAAAAAGATGCCGCCCAAAAGAGCAGCAGCCAAGTAAGAGATTATTAAAAGGTTTTGGCAATAACTAAAACTAGTTTTCAGTTGTATTATTTCTACCAGAAATGAGTTGTAGCCTTTTCTTTAAAAAAAACATCGCTTTCCACAGGCAACTCATTGCCCACCTGAAGGTTTTTGCCAAATTCACCAACCCTCGCTACCTTTACTTGGAGCCAGAACTCAGTAAGCTGTACACTCAGGTAAATCTCACCTAACGTGATTATGGAACTGTCTTCTCAGATTTCACCACTCATACTCCCTGCTATATGCGTAGTGGTCCGCTGTAGATCAGGTTTGTAGAATTGCCAGGATTGTGGGTTTGATTCCCAGGGCATGACTGCAAGTAACTTTGGATGATCGTGACCTCTAAATAGTGTATCTTTTATATTATCTAGTCTTATCCATCATATACTAAGTTCAACATAATCTGACATGTTCTCACCCTCTGTGGAATCCTCAGTAAACAGAAACGTCTGGTTTTCAGGGAGACAGCCTAACTTTCATTTATTCTGGAGAACCAGAATTTGGAACCCACTCCCACTCAGGAGCAAGAACCGCTACGTTTTTATTCCCCTTTAACACAAGCAGGAGGACGGTGTCAATGTGATGATCACCAGTGTGCGTTTTTCTCTGTTTCAGTTGCTGTGCCACCAGGACCAGCATATCCAGAGGGCCTCTTTGGAATGTGTTCTGACCTACAAAGACCCAAACATCGTACCATACAAGTGTGTTTGCCCTGCGCCAGCTCATTTCGTAACAACCATTTTTTAGCATACCATCAGTCCTTTAACTCTGTGCCAGAAATGCCATTTACTTTCCAGGGTAACCATTTAAAAATTTCAGGTCAGATGTAAGAGTAACTTATACTTTAATAACCGTTAGTTATCTCTCTCTCTCAATGGGAGTCATTGTGAATGGACCGAGGAAGATCTTAGCCATCAGTGACCCTCTCCGATTTCACCAGACAGGAATGTTAACAAGCGCCGATCGGACTGGAGTTTCTACATTAACTTCCCGTATTTCAATCCTTTTCCCATCCAACCGCACAGCAGATGGTATCGAAGAACATGGGACAAGTGCTGTTCTGTACATTTCCCATAACGTACAATAAAGATTTATCACAGTCAGTGTGAAGACACTGTGGAATGTCTATGATGGCATCACAATTCTCTAGTGCCCCTTTAAAGCCAAAGTGGCACACAGCCATATAGAGTTGCCATATCTCGTGGGGTCTGATGATAAAATCTTGTCGCAATATTTAAAATATGTTTTGTGTTTAATGTGTCCTGTAGTATTTGAAAAGATTATCAACATTTATTTTTAGTTTTTAGTTCTCTGTTTAAATGACGTTTGCGTCTAGGCCTAAAGTTGCGTGCTATTTAACGTATTTTACTGACACACTGCTGTGTTCAGGGAGCATCTGGAGAGGCTGCTGGATGACAAACACTTCAAGGATGAGATCGTTCTCTTCAACATCTCGGAGGAGAAAGCGGTTGTGGACGCGTCACACAGGGCTCAGCTGATCCCACTCCTCATGAGGTGTGTAATTAATCAACAACATTTTTCCCGCTATAGACATTTCGGTGGCCGTGTTCATCTGTGTGAGTGACAGAACGTTTGCGCTTGTCTTTATGGTAATTATGTCACCATGAATACACAGGATTCTGTTTGGACGGATGCGCAGCAAGACTGGCAGCAAGTTCCAGGGCAAGGCTGGCGCTGTGCAGCGGTCCTCAATCGTGCTGCGGTTCCTGGCAGGATGCCAGTCCCAGGAGTTGGGCATGTTTATAGACTTGCTTCTGGAGCCTGTCTGCCATCACGGACAAGGTAGGGAACCCGATGTCTGGTGAAATCCAACCCGTTTACGAGTGCCTTGCAATACTTTCAAATTCCTTCCTGAAGGGGGCCCTAAATGGAGCAGTGGTAAAGTCACTGCATTACAGTTAGTTGTGCTATGAGAACGATGTTTGAATATTGTTCACAGGTTAGGCCAGGGATCCAGCGGAGGGTGGTTGAATTGGCCCCCAACATCTGGGTTTGCGGGGTTAAAAATCAGTTATGGTTGCCTTGCCTCTTGTGCTCAAGAAGCTTCTTGTAGCTGTTTGAGCTCCTGGGAGCTCAATCGAGGTAGAATGCACAAGAGTAAGTGTTCTGGCATCAACTTCCTGGTTGTCTAAGCAGCATTATTTCAATCAGTGCAGCATCAAATGTGCTTTGGAGGACACATCTCAACATCGACTGTCCTGAGTCCATGGGGAGTTGTTGCGATGAAGCAGGGCCTTTATCACAAATTGGATATCATGACATTGGGGGCGAAAAAAAGTGCAGAAAAACAAACATTTCAACTTGTCTGTGTAGACTGTTCATTAACACTTATAATTCTCTTTCATTCAATCCCCTTCCCTTCTTTCCAGGACCTTGTCTGGCAGCCGTAGAGAAGGCGATCGCGGAGACCGACTCATCCGCCGTCCTCCCTCTGGGCCGACAGCACAGCCTCCTAAATATAGTCAACACGGTGATCAGTAAACTGGGCCACCTCATCCAGACGCAGCTGCCCAAGTTGCTGCAGATTCTGCTGTGCGTCACCGCCTCCATCTCCACCATCCTCAACCAGCGGGAACAGGTACGCTCTGCCGGCGGCCTCGCTGACTTCAGCGTCATCCTGAGACGACAACTGTAGATTCAGTCAATAAGGCCCTATACCACCAAAGGGGCATATTGCTTTTATAAACGGGTTTCCAGCACAGTTTCAGCAGTAAAATTGTTGTCAAAACTGAGGTATACAATCTCATATACCAGGACTTTCAGCCAGTTGGCATTCAAGGTTTGAACCCTGTTTTATGCTAGTTATTATAAAATAGCTAGTTTGGTTTCTGGATACTGAGTCATGTAAGTAATGGTCTTGGGTGGGAGCTGTTGTGTAGCTCTTGTGGCATGAATGCTCCAGCTCACGCTGTTAAGACCTAAACTATAACTGGAGGCCCAGAGTAGCCTGTCCTGGCAGTTGCAGGTGTGAGCATGTATACAGCATTCGATGCTCATGTATGATACTGAAAACAAACTTTGTCTTGAAAAACTCCTTAAACATGTTTTCCTGCCACAAGTGTTTTCTGTGTGCTAGGCTATTAGTTGACGTTTACCGGAGGTCTAAACAGTGCCTGACTTTCGTTTTCCTTCTGTCGGCCCAGTTGAAGGCAGGCTGTATAGAGCCTCTGAAGAACCTGAGACGCCTGGGAGTCCTGAGGATCCAGGAGTTCTTTGATGGCTTTCACTCGTACGCGTTCACCGCAGATGAGCTGGACGCCGTGTTCCGGGCCATTGTCTGGCCCCAGGTCTGTCGTCTGCCCACTGAGAGCCCCTATTCCCCCACCCCCCTCCTCAAACTCATCCATGTCTGGAGCAAGAATGCCAGGTAAGATTTGAGAATCTGGAATGCTTTTGGTAACAAATCCATTTTACAGTGTGGATTAGGAGGGATTTGCCATGTCCGGCAGGTAGGTGAAAGTTTTGCCCCATCTGAAAGTAACCGCCATCTCTCCTTCGCAACTTACCTTGGTTTCTATCAGGTACTTCCCCCTTCTGGCCAAGCAGAGGGCCGGACACCCGGAATGCGACATCCTCCTCAACGTGTTCAGCCTGCTTTCTGCCAAGAATGTCTCCCCACAGACTGTCGCCATGGTGATGGACATTGCAGAGTCCCTGGTGACCACAAAGGACTTCCTGGTTACCGAGGACAATGGGGCAGAGCTGAGTGTCAATGATAGCGTATTCCCCCAGCTGCCCGAGGGAGTTTACATTTCTCAAGGTGAAGCTTCTGTATAAAAAGTATATAATACGCTATGAAAGTCTCCAAATGCAATTCTTACAAGGACAGTTATAGCTAGAATATACAAATGATACCTATACAAATAAATGCTACACAGGAAGGATAGCTTGGGACAAGAGTTTTTCTGGGTCAGTGTACCTGGTGACAACAGCGAGGTAAAAGTTGTTAAAGGATTTCTTTGCTTGTGGCGTTCAGAGGATATGACCCAGGGTGCCAGACTCCTTCTGCCACACATCTCCACCTTGCTGGAGTACCTCGGTGGCATCGTACGCAAGTCAGATAGGCTGAAGAAGAAAAAGTTCAGATCCCAGGTGGCCAAGGAGCTCAACATCCTCTCAAAGTAAGTCCTCACATCTTTCTCCAAAACAAGACGGGCCTATCACTAATGCCAACATTAATACCGTAGCCTACAATTTCGGCCTTCTCCTTGGTTCTGAGATTGTTTGACGGTCATCATTGGGGTTGCGGTTGTGTCGTGTTATGCCAGTGGTGACGGTTAGAGTTTCTAGAGGCTAACATTGCGATGTCTCTTCTCCAGAATCAGCATGTTTGTGAGCGATAAGGAGCAGAGCTCAGTGCTCATTGGCTTGCTGCTGCCATATCTGCAGAAGGCCCGCAACGCACAGGTACTGCAACATGGGATTGTGTTACTGCCCTGGAACATGTTATGTCTGTGTTGTGTGTTTTGTCCTATTGGATAATACTACCCACCGGTTATGGCAGGTTTTGACATGTTATGGTTGTATTTTTTTATTTTGGTTTTCTATGCAGAGAAATCCGGTTGAGACCTAGGGCTCTTTTGCATTTGCACTTTGTATTACAGCAATAATAAAAACAACTACAAATATAACACGAATGGTAAAATATCAGACTACACATACACAAGATACACATACATTAAGAAAAGCAATCACAGTGAACAATGAAAAGGTCATTTATAAACATTTAAATTTCCTTATGGGCACCAGGACATCAAGATTAAGGTTACTTTCAAAGGCATTCCATGAGCAGAGTGTGCAACAGCAATGACAAAAGCAGTTCTTTCCAACACTGTTAAAACTGCGGTATCTCAAGGACTAGCCAATCTTAAAAGAACGTTTGATAACTGTGGGTTTTCCAGTTTATTTTTAATAGTTAAGATAACGTGGGCTTTTCTGCAGTACAGCCTTGTATACAAACATTAACCAATGTCTGGCCCTTCTGGGTGTCAGGGATTCGCTGTATGTGGCCATGTTATGACTGGTATGGTTTAATCAGGGTTCTATCCTTGCCTTATGCTAGGTTATAAGCAATGTTCTGGCCCACTGCCAACTGAGCCATTCCTTAGCGTTTTACTAAATGGGCCTTTGACTTTCTACCTCTATGGGCCGCCTCCAGCTGCTATATTCTGAATATATCCTTAACTCTGAACACAGGTTAGCGCCTCCAGAGGTCAATGTGGAAAGGCCTTATTACAAACTGGTTGGTTCGAGCCCTAAACGCTGATTTGCTGAAAGTGGTGGTAGATCAGACCTATAAACCAATGTTAATTTAGTTGGTAACTGGTCTGTAATCACAATAAAGCACATCTGGGGTTTGTAGTTTGTGGCCTATATATCATGGCTAAGGGGTTAGCCTGGAACGATGCAACAACAGCTCATAACTGGCATGTTTGACATATGCCACACCCTCTTGCACCTTTTTGCTTAATTATAACCAGGTAGTTAAAATCCTGAATATTGATTGGCCCGAAGATGAGTATGAGATCATATACCATGGATATGACATCACATAACTTTTTACTGTTGTAGTTGCGTGGGTAACTGGTTCATATTTGAAATAAGGCGTCTCAGGATATGTGGTGTATTGCTAATATACAACGTCTATGGGCTGTATCGAGGCATTCTGCGATGCGTTGTCTAAGAACAACCCACGCCTTATTGCTTAGTTATAGCTTTACGCTAACATCCTTTCTCTGTGGTTCAGGAGACAGAGATCGACGTCCTTTCTACAATCCAGAACCTGCTGAGACAGTGTTCCAACCCCTCTGCCTTCCTCAAGCCTCTTAGTAAACTGTTCTCCGTCATTCACAATAAGCTACCCAGGCAGGCCCTCACCTCTGTCTTCCAGGTACGGTAGTCCTTTAGGGACCCTGTAATCCCATTCCAGGTCTGTTGGTGGCAGCAGATTCTGGAATGGGGATTCTCAGACCCTGCTTCCCACTTCTCTTATCTAGGCGTTGATTGGAATGGTAGAATGTATACTTCTGTTTCTGCTTCCTAACAGAGTCTGGGAGACCTGGATAGCGGACTGAAGTACATCACCGACACAGCTGCTAAGGTAGGATTCAAAAACCATGAAAACATTGAAATGCACATACTGAAACACATGCATAAACTACCCGGAGGCAACCAGAGTGTGAAATCAACTGCCTATCTGCACTTTAAAGTGCTTTTGCTCTCTTACTTGCCAAACACAGATTCTATGTCATTCATTTCTGTCACCATGCACATCTTCCATCACATGTACATACACTCCGTTAACAGATAAAAACTTAATTGTATTTGTCATGGGGACTTTCTCTTTCTTCTGTTATCCAAGTTACTTCATTTAACCGACTGAGATGGAAACATTTCGCTTCGCCACATACGAGTCTCAAACGCAGTGACATAATAATTGCTTCCTCCTTCCAGCTGAACGCGTTTGACAGTCGTCACCTGGACGAGGTGTACTTTGATGTGCGCCTTACAGCGTTCCAGGAGGCTGTCCGGAGGATCGATGCCATGGAGACGCTGGACATGAACTACATTTACACGATCATGCACAACTGCTTTGCCTCCTTCGAGGTAAGACACCGCTTGACTTCCGTACGGTCTCGTCTCTCACCTTCGCTCAAGGAGTATCCGTTAGTCTTTATTTTAGCCTTCCTATCTACCCTTGTGTTAATTAATCAGTGGAATTGTTTGTCGTTTCTGGCGGGAAGTGTCAAGAAGTGCTATAATGTACATGTGTATCAGTGGTGGTAAGGATTTATTTGTTCATTTACTTGAGCTGTGAAAAACAAGTTTTCCTTTTAGGGGGTTTTATGTTATTGTCATTGGTCGTTCAGTTGGTCCAAATTTCTCCCCATGTTGTTGTAGATTGGAGACATGTCCCTGGCCGACAACGCCACCATGTGTCTGTCAGCTGTCCTTTCCCGTCTGGCTGCGGTCGGTCATGGCGAGGAGTACAAAGAGATTGTTCAGTACACCATATTGGACGCTGTCAGGAAAGGACTGAGGAGCAAGACTGAGGTAACACACACCACAGGATATTCACACACTCACACAGGCCTATATGTCAAAAAAACACACGTACACACATACGCAGGCCTGTTTGTTAAATGGATTAACCGTCTCTTTCCTATCTCAGAGTGTACAGATGGATTACACCTCCGTGCTGGCGTGTCTGGTCAAGACCTTCCCTACCCGTAAAGAGTTCAAAGATCTGGTGCAGCTCACAGACTACAACGACCCCGAGTCTGACTTCTTCGAACACATGAAGCACATCCAGGTAGGACATCAGCCACGGAGTGGGATGGGTCTGGAAAGGCTGGATTAAGTATTTTTAATAAATTAATTCAACATTGCAGTAAAAATTGCAGTAAAAAAAAAAGATTGCAGTAAAAAAATAAATATTTAGATAGATATAGATATATATATATAGATATAGATAGATAGATAGATAGATGAAGAGATTATAATTTCTTATAATAATCTAAGAAATTAGCTTCTACCTGTCCTTGGCTGGGTTCATCAGGCCCTGGGTATGGTTGTACTTGAATTTAGCTGACATTTTTAGCACACAAGTGCATTCAAATATGATGTCAGCCATTATTGTATTGAGTGTGCGTTTTGTCTCCTAGATCCACCGTAGGGGACGTGCCCTGAGGAAGTTAGCCAAGCGGCTGACAGAGGGAACGGTTGTAATGTCATCACGTTCTCTTCAGAACTACATTATGCCCTACGCCATGACTGCACTGTTCGACGAGAAGATGCTCAAGGTCAGTCACTCAACATATAAATGAAGACGATAAAACCTGAGGGCACGGTCACGGTTTTTGGCAAGTCCCCATTAGGAATAAATAGGTTTCCGGCTTAGTGGTTAAGTTTAGGGTAAAAAGTACATTAGCATGGTGTTAAAATTTGAGTTACTTCAGGCAAAACCATTTAGGTTTAGGCATTAGCGATAGTTTAAGTTAATGTATTAAGGTTAAGGTTACGTTTATGTTAGTCAAGAGTTAGGTGTAAGACCAGGGGATAAGGGACATGGATTTCTAAGTTTTAGGTCCCTACTGGGATAGAAAAACAAACGTGCGTGTGTGTTTTCTATGTGTAACCTCCGTTTCTCACTGTCTTGCAGAATGATGGTATGACGTCGGCATCTGTAGAGGTGATCGGAGCAGTTTGTAGGAGGCTGACCTGGTCCAAATACTTGTTCTACCTGAAACACTTTGTTCATGTACTGCAGACTGGACAGGCCGAACAGAAACTGGCTGTCAGGTACATCACTGTGTGTGTGTGTGTGTGTGTGTGTGTGTGTGTGTGTGTGTGTGTGTGTGTGTGTGTGTGTGTGTGTGTGTGTCTGATCATGTATATTCCCCAGTTTTGTCTTATACCTCTGTGTCAATATTTCCACAGTCTATTGGTGACTGTCCTGGAGGCGTTTCACTTTGACCATGATACTCTGGAACGAGAGATGGAAGCAGCTAAAGACAGGGCCAAAGAGGGTGGGTGGACAACAGTATACATTTGTTACCAAGAACTATTAAGAACTTCATAAAGAACTATTAGATTTTTTCACAAAGCGTGTGAAATCTTGCCTGATGTTGCCTCTTTTGGTTCAGTTGTGAGTACCATCGTCGACAAAGAGGGTGAGGAGGAAGAGGAGGGGGAAGAGGCCCTGGAATTGGACAAAAGCGACACGGAGGAAGCCATGGAAACCGAGGCTGCCCACAGTGACACCGGTACAGGCCCCGTCGAATCAGCTGGGGTTGTTAGCATGAAAACTAACACTGTCGAGACAGTGGAGGACATTGCTATGGATACGCGTGCCACTGAAATTGTGGTTGAGCCCGAAGTTGTTCCAGTGACAAAAACGATCCATCCCACCAAAGCCCCTGCAGCTCCAAGCGGGTTACCCCAGAACAAAGCCGAGCTGGAAGCCCTGATCGCTTCTGTCCATGACACTGTTCAAAATACTGTCCTGCCCAGGCTACATAAATGTCTCACTGCCAAGGTACACAAATACACTCACACCCGTCCCAGCTACACTTGCTGTCTGTAACTTTCTCAGACTTAGTCACTTTGTGTTCTGTGTTTCATGTCGGGATGTGATAACATGGATGCATGTTTGTAGGTGAAGAGAGACGAGGAGTGCAAGGCAGTGAAATCTAAGGATGTGAAGGAAGAGGAAGTGTCCAGAGTTCCTATAGCTTTCGCCATGGTCAAACTAATGCAGTCGCTACCCACAGCCGTCATGGACTCCAACCTGCCTGGGTATGTGTCTTTGGGTGTGGTTGTGTGTATGTGTGAGGTTAAGTGTGTTTGTGTGCTTATGTTACATAATAAAAACTACATGTGTATTGACAGCATCGTGATGAAGCTGTGTGTACATCTGAGGAACCGCTTCCAGGAGATCAGAGACGTGGCTCGTAACACGCTGATTAAGATCATCGAGACCCTGGGGGTCAAATACCTGCAGTACCTACTGAAAGAGATGAAGTCCATTTTGGTCAAGGGTTACCAGGTAAACTCTAAAGCAGAATTTGTTCCTCAGACAGTTATCAGAGACCAACCTACAGAGTGAATATGCTGGTAATTGGACTGCAGCTCCAAGACTACAGTTATAGTGCCACGTCTAATAAAGTAACAGAGCTGTGTCTTTTAATGAAACAATGGCAGACATTTTGTTTTTATACAAGAGACAACAAGATGACCTTCCATCCGGTGGGTGTTGTGTTAGCAAGTCTATTAGCCTCAGTCCAGAGTTTTTTGCTGGAAAATAACAATGTTTGAATGCAGAGGCCCATTAATGGTTCCATACCAAGTTTACTGAGCTTGAGCAATTTTGACAGATCAATTGATATTTTGCCCTGAAAGATGAATAGAATCAATGTATGTTGATTCTTGGAGAATAAAGGTTAAAAAAAAGGTTCCTTTTAATGTGAACATATTTTGGAAATTCTATTTTACAATATGGAGAGGTAGGATTAAAAGCTGGTCAGAATGAGGAGAATTGACATCCACCAGGGACTAGATTCTCGAGACGGGTACTCAATTATTGCTGTCTGTGTACATGAACTAAACCATTTAAGTAAATGAGTCCAAAGCAAATGAATTCTGTATAATTCTTTCCGTTTTCTTTTGTTCCTCAGGTCCACGTGTTGACGTTCACTGTATACCAGCTCCTATCCCACCTCGCCCCTACTCTGAAGTCCGGCGACCTAGACCACTGCATGGGGCTGCTAATAGATGTAAGAATTTCCACATTTTCAGTGTGCCGGAGACGTTTTAAAACACTGTTCTCCTCTCATGTCCGCAGTCGTTCCCCTTTCCTTCTGTAGATCTTCAACAATGAGCTGTTCGGTGCTCTGGCTGAGGAGAAGGAGGTGAAGGGGATCGTTTCCAAGCTAATGGAGGCTCGCCATAGTAAGAGTATGGACTCCTACGAGTTCCTTGGCCAGTACTCTGGCAAGGACCGAGTCATACAGCTCATACTGCCAATGAAAGATGTAAGGACATTTATCATTCACAAATTTTATACATTGCAAGGGAATCTGTTGGTGGTGTCCCAGCTATATCCCTCACGCTCTTGTCGTGATCTTTCTGTCTTCTCTCTCTGTGTCTCTCGGGCTCTTCTTTGCCTGTAGATCCTTGAGAACACGGCCAATCTGAAGACTGCTCGGCGAGCCCATGCCGTGTTGAAAAGAATAGTGTCAGGTCTCCTGGTGAACCAGGCCATGGACCACCAGGCCATTCTACTGCTTAGCCACGGTCTTGTAACGGAGAGCCTGCCCCTTGTCACAAATAAAAACAGGTATGGATGCATCTGTCTCACTGACTTACCATACGAGGCACATTCACACTCAGAACTTATAGCTCCTCGCCATGCGTTTATATTCAATGCCCTTTTCCTCCTTTTGTGCATTTAGGGAGAAAAAGGTTCAGCCTCCACCAGACCCCCGCCTACCCCCTCCCAGTTGTCTCCTCCTGCTCCCCACCCCGAAGAGAGGGGGACTGAAAGCTCCCGTCAGCAGCCGCACCAACATGCACATTCTAGTGGACACTGGGCTACGGGTAAATGAGAAGATAAAACGACCCTCCCAAAAGTTAAAGCAAGTTTCTCAAAGGCTCCCTGGCAAACACCAGGGAAACAGTCTTTTCGTGGAAGGCAATGCGATAGATGGCAAACTGTCCTGTGAATATGTAGTAGAAGTGTTTTACTGTTCATTTCTCTGTGGTCAGCTGCATGTTCTCTCTTTGTCCAGTTACTCCACTTGAGTCTAAAGAAGTCCAAGGTGAACTCCTCCGAGGCCTCGGTTCTGGAGATGTTGGACCCCTTTGTTGCTCTTCTGCTGGACTGCCTCAACTCCATGCATGTCAAGGTGTGTGTTTTTGTTTCAAGGTGTTTTTGACAAATGAACAGGATAAGTTAAGAACCAATTGCCCAAATGCTTGTTGGCTGCCTCACGACAATGCAACAGTAAATAAAAATATAAATGAAGTCAGTAATAAAAAGGAAACAATTTGAAGTATTGCAAGTAAAGATAGACGTGCAAACAGATTGAAGTGGTGAGCACATTATTTGCAGTATGTATGCATGTATTAGGCGGGGAAGAGGTGTGATGATGTGTATATCCTAACCTGTCTTACCTCTCCCTTTCTCCCCGTGCCTCCAGGTGATAACCGAAGCACTCTTAGCCTTTACCTTCCTGTTGCGCTTCCCCCTGCCCGCTGTCGAGAAGAATGCAGACCAACTCACCAAGCAGCTGTTCGTCCTGCTTAAAGACTATTCCAAGGCTGGCGCTGCCCGCGGAGAGAATTTCCAACTTGTCCAGAACTGCTTCAAGGTACCATTTTTGTGTTTTCATCCTGCATACGGTTGAACAAAAAAATTGAAGGTGTCACAATACCAGTTCAATAAAACGAAATGCGCATCAGTGATACAGTGACGAAAGTGGCTATAGCCAGTTCATTTAACAATCCTGGTTTTCTCTCCCAGTCCATCACCATCCTAGTAAAGAACATGAAGTCAAAGAGGATCACTGAGACGCAGTTGCAAGTGCTGCTGGGATACGCTGAGGAGGACATCTATGACCAGTCACGTCAGGCTACGGCCTTTGGGCTGCTAAAGGTAGTGAACAACCTTCTTTCACGATGGCCCAAATCTAAAAGAGACATGGACTCGGGTGCTGGAGTCTGGTGTAGCGGTCTTGACTCTACCACATACTCCCCCAGCGAGAGTCTGTACCCTTTTCTCTGTTTTCCTCAACAGACATGTTTCCCTTTCTTTCCCATTCTTGTGTAATTAAAATAACAAAAATGCAATGAATATATCTTGAGTGATTTATAATTATTTTAATTGTGGTCTTCTGTAATATAAACTCTGTCTTCCCCTGCAGGCCATCCTGTCCAGGAAGCTGGTCGTGCCAGAGATGGAAGAGTTGATGAAGAAAGTGGCCAAGTTGTCTGTTACCGGACAAAATGGCATGATCAGGGTCCAGTGTAGACAGGTACGGTCTCCAGTTTCTTTTACATTCCCGTTTCACTTCATTTGAACAGGTTCACACTGTTTGGGGTTGTAGGGAGGACCTATTGCCTTGTGTACCGGGACCTATTGCCTTGTGTACCGGGACCTATTGCCTTGTCTACCGGGACTTATTGCCTTGGGTAACGGGGCCTATTGCCGTGGGTAACGGGGCCTATTGCCTTGGGTAACGGGGCCTATTGCCTTGGGTAACGGGGCCTATTGCCTTGGGTAACGGGGCCTAGTGCCTTGGGTAACGGGGCCTAGTGCCTTGTGTACACGGGACCCAGTGCCGTGTGTAACGGGACCCATTGCCTTGGGTAACGGGACCCATTGCCTTGGGTAACGGGACCTAGTGGCTTGGGTAACATATTGCCTTGACATTCCATCTTTGTTCACCGTTAGATTTATCAGAAGTACATATTGGACTATCCTCTGGGGAAAAAGCTCAGATCACATCTGGACTTCATTGTGGCCCAGCTAAGGTAACATTTTTGTGTTTGTGTAAAGGTAGATTTTTAATTTGAATTCTTGACGACATTTGACCCTGACATATTATCTTCCTATTTCTTCCCTTTCAAAGTTATGAGCATGACACAGGAAGAGAATCTGCTCTTGAAATGATGGCCTTCATCTTCCAGACCTTTCCTCAGGTATTCCCGGAAACTCTTAACACGCACGCACACACATCCCACAATTACCTTAGACTGGCGGTATCTCTGTTAGCCATCTATACCCAAGGCTTCTGGAAGAAGTGGCGTAAAGGAACAGATTAAATAACTTAAAGGGTTATGTTGGTATTTTAGCATGTTAGTTCACATTTTCCATTTAAATTGTGTGTGTTACTAGAAAGCCAAATAAATGTCACAAATAGACCTTCCACTAAAACTACTGTCTGGATAGTACGTCAACACTAAAAATAGAAAACGAGATCTAACATGCTAAAAACTGAAATATCCATTTAACCCATGTTTAAAAAAAAAACTGACCTTGTTAATGACCCTTAGGTTAAAACTCTGACTACATCCGTCTTCTGTGTCTAATTTGAGTGTTTCTGTTCCAGAACCTTTTGCTGCAGCATAGTGGATTGTTCTTTGTACCTCTGGCCCTGGCAATGGTGAATGATGACTCTGCTCGCTGTAAGAAGATGGCTGCCCTGGCCATCAAAGCCCTGCTGAGACAGCTCAACCAGGACCACCAGAACACCTTGTTCACCCTGGTCAACACCTGGCTGTCTGAAGACAAGGTATGGACGTTGGACAGAAAGACACACTCAGTATAGTCTCGATTGTCTTCCTCTACGCATCTAATAAAACCATTGTTTTGCTAAATAAAAGGCAGGCAACGAGAAATCAATGTTTTATCTTTGACTCCTACTGTGACCCCTAACCTCTAGTCCCCTTGTGTCCAGGTGTCTCTGCGTCGTCTGGGGGCCCAGGTGTGTGGGCTGTTTATCGAGGTGGAGGGGGTGCAGTTTAGCCGTCAGCTGGATGCCCTGCTGCCTCTCATCGAGAGAGAAATCCACCCTGATAACTACGATGACGTGAGTCAAATACCCTTTCACAAATCAAAGCATTTAACTTTAAAAATGTGCGCTTCTGAAAAGCATTACTTATGCAGGGAGCGCAGTGGGCTTTTTTCTTTCCATTCCTGTTTTTTATAACCCGTGCTAAATGCTGCTCTGTAACACTGACAGATTGAGGAAGAGAAGGATGAAAAGGCCGCAGACAGACTGCTGTTCAGCTACCTCACCCTGATCACCAAACTGACCAAGGACTGTAGTCTCCTGGAGCTCAGGAAGCCTCAGGACACACTGACCAACATTCTGCGTAAGACAATTGTGCAGCGTTTCTCGAACTAAGGGTCGTTTAAGAAACTGGTCAAATAGAAATTACTTGGTTCATAGAGCCCAGGTTAGCAGTGAAATTTGGTTGGTTTTAGTTATCTTTTATGAAATGTTGTCATGTTGGTACTACAATACTTTAAGCCTGGTGTCATGTTGGTACTACAATACTTTAAGCCTGATGTCAAGCAGGTTCTAGAATACTTTAAGCCTGGTGTCATGTAGGTTAGAGGTCGACTGTTAGTGGATTTTTAAAGGCCGATATAATAATGATAGTTTGGAGCAGGAAAAAGCAGATAGCCGATTAATCGGCCGATACCACCCCCTCCACACTGTCAGAAATGATCCATCTTTGACTTTATTAGAAACAGGATAACTGTTGAACTGAACATCTAAGTCAAAGTAAATACATAAATAAACAAATAAATCTGGAACTGAACATCAAACTGACTGATTCTAGTATGCAAAATAACACTGTTGGTAGAAGCTATATCAGAGTTTACCATAGCCTAATTTTTTCACGGCCAATATGGCTGTTAAAATTCCAGAAATCTGGCTATAAGGAACAGCAACCAGACATATGTTTTAAATGGTCATATAATAGCCTACATTTAAACAGCAATAAAACACAAACGCTATGATCCAACAAATGTTTTAAATTAGTCAGCAAAATGAACTCTTCTCAATTTTTGCGAAATTAGCATATAGGCTACAACTAGGGCCGTCGCAAATATTACATAATTGCCTGATCGCAATAATTTGAGCCAGATCGCAATTATTTTATAGACAACTATCTTTTTGCACAATATTTGGATTACAAAATCATGTTTCCAATCTGAATGAGGGATTTTAACGCCAATGTTAGAAACGTCTCAACAAATACCATGCGAATTATGTCAGTTTCCATAGGATGACTAGGCCATGGGTGTAGAAGAGCGTTTGACAGCTCTGTGTTAAGTTATAGGCGCAGATCATTTACTGAAACTCGTTTGCTTCTAAATTTAAAAAAAAATGTTTAAATCTAGTTAAGAATTGTTTTGCAATGCACCATAATGTAGCCTAATTTCTCAACATTATTATTTAATAGAAAACGCATTTCAGTCGCCTATTTATTGGATCAACTCTGATCGACAGAAGAAAAAAAACAATCAAGCATGTGTAAAATATTTTGACTAATATTGTAAGTCGAATTTTGTCTTTTAACCATATTTCCTAATTAGATAATGCACATTGAAATGTATGGATATAAATATATGTTGTCCCATTCCATATTAAACATGTATGCTGGAGTTTCTGTTGGAGTGTGCAGCTTGTGCCATGCTTAGTCACATGACCAAACACTCAGTAATGTCTTACTGAAACAGCAGAGGCTTACTGTTTTCTTGGCAACAGATTGTATAGGTCACACAATATTAGGCTATTTAATATGCTATTAATCTATTTGTTTGGCATATTTTCCCACCGAAGTATCAGCATTTGCCAGCTAACGTAAACTCTGAGCTATGTATAAATTTTTAGCTATTTTTACCCTATAAACAGCATGTCTGCATTCTCTCCAGAAAGGCGGCTCTGTGACCAGTAGAGGCTGCGCAGCCATCGGCCACTTTCGGAGTCAAGTTCTGCCGATAACAATAGTTTGTAAAACGTCCTATTGGCGCCGATTAATCGGTCGACCCCTAATGTAGGTGCTAGAATTCTTTGAGCCTGGTCATGTAGGTTCTAGAATACTTAAAGCCTGTTGTCATGTTGGTTTATGATACCTAACTGATTCCGATGGTGTTTGCATATTGTACAATATACATTGTCAACAAAACAAACCCTCCCTTGACCAAGCTAAACTACCTCTGGTCACTGATTTATTGTACTGGGGTAACATTTCCTCTCCTTCAGGTCATATTGAGTCCCACCTGCGCTACCCTCACTGTTGGGTGTGGCTGACTGCCTCTCAGCTGTTCGGTCAGCTGTTTGCTGCCCACCAGCCAGACCAGCTGGTAGCTCGCTGGAGAGAGAGGACCTCCGAGGGGGGAAGCGCCAAAAACGACACACCGGAACCGGTAGCGACCACGTTCCTGACCACCAACCTGGACAAGAAGGTGGAGCACCACTTGAAACATTGGCAAACAGGATATGTAGGATTAGGCCTGTGGATCTGTAAAAAATCAAGCTTTCCATTAAAAATGGAGGCATTGGTAACCTTGTATCAAGATACAATTAGTGATGACTCTTTCTGTCTTATTCCCAAAGATGAGAGAGCTAGTTCTGTCGTTCTGCCATCAGCTCCAGTCCAAGTACTTGGACACATCGACAGGAGAACAGGTAAATGCGGCCATTCCTTAGCAGGCAAAAATATTTAAGGATGCATGTCAGCATCATGTTTATTAGGCACTCCATGAAAGAAAGCAAAGGGCCAACCAGAACTTGTGTGATAAGAACCACTTTTTTTGGTGTTATGTAATGGATGTTACCCTAATAAATACATCCCAGGCCGCAGTTTGATTGACAGCCGTCTCCCAATTTTCTCAGGTGATCAAGAACCTGCTGTTTGTCGCCAAGGTGATCTACCTAATCTCGCCTGAGTCAGATGTCACACCTGCCCATGAAGTAAACGAGGATGAAGAGATGGAGAATGGGGGAGAAGAGAAGGCTAAAGAAGAAGTGGGGGATGAGGGAGAGAAAGAGGAAGGACAGAAAGAGGAGGAGGAAGAGGATGAGAAAGAGGAAGACGAGAAGGATGATCGTCCTCCATCTTTACTGTGGATAATTAAGAAGCTGTCTCTGATGGCCAAGAGAGAAGCGGCAGACACACCCAAAATACCCCTCAAGGTAAACACGCCCACACAATACATACAATGGAAATGTGTATTTCAACTACTTTTAAATATTTTGTTATTTGTATTTCCCTGGCCTGAACTAACAACCTGATGTATTTTGTAACAAGATACTTTAGAGCAACAGTCTTGATGTACAGTTGTGCTCAAAAGTCTGCATACCCTTGGAGAATTGGTAGTATATGTACCACTTGTAAAGAAAACATGAGTGAGCAGGCAAAACACGTCTTTTATTTCTTATGGGATTCTGTAGGTCATAACAGAATGGCACAATCATAAAACAAAACATGGCAACAAAGAAAAAAATAAACTGACCTCTGTTCAAAAGTCTGCATACCCTTAGTTCTTAATACTGTGTATTGCCCCCTTTAGCATCAATGACAGCGTGCAGTCTTTTGTAATAGGTGTCTATGAGGCCCCAAATTCTTCAAGGTGGTATAGCTGTCCATTCGTCTTGGCAAAATGGCTCCAGGTCATGCAAAGTCTTTGGTCATCTTGGATGAACCTCACATTTGAGATCTCCCCAGAGTGGCTCGATGATATTAAGGTCAGGAGACTGTGATGGCCACTGTAGAACCATCACCTTTTTCTGCTGTAATCACTGGAGGTTCAACTTGACCTTGTGCTTAGGGTCATTGTCATGCTGGAAAGTCCAAAAGCGTTCCATGCGCAGCTTTCGTGCAGAAGAATGCAAATTGTCTGCCCGTATTTTCTGATAACATGCAGCATTCATCTTGCCATCAATTTTCACAAGATTCCCCGTGCCTTTAGAGCTCACACACCCCCAAAACATCAATGAGCCACCACCATGCTTCACAGTGGGGATGGTATTCTGCTCACTATAGGCCTTGTTGACCCCTCTCCAAACATAGCACTTATGGTTGTGACCATAAAGCTCTATTTTGGTCTCGTCACTCCAAATTAACAGTGTACCAGAACCAGGCTTTTTTGTGGCATTGGTGCAGTAAAGGCTTCTTTCTGGCAACTCGACCATGCAGTTCATTTTTGTTCAAGTATCGTTGTATTGTGCTCCTTGAAACAACCACATCGTCTTTTTCCAGAGCAGCCTGTATTTCTCCTGAAATCCCGAACAATTTGTATCCCGAACAATTCTTCTGGCAGTTTTGGCTGAAATCTTTCTTGGTCTACCTGACCTTGGCTTGGTGTATCAAGAGATCCCTGAATTTTCCACTTCTTAATATGTGATTGAACAGTACTGACTGGCATTTGCAAGGCTTTGGATATCTTTTTATATCCTTTTCCATCTTTATAAAGTTCCATTACCTTGTTACGCAGGTCTTTTGTCTGTTCTTTTCTGCACCCCATGGCTCAGTATCTAACCTGCTCAGTGCATCCACGTGAGAGCTAACAAACATACTCATTGACTGTTTATACCCAGACACTAATTGCAATTCACCTTGTGTGTCTGTAACAAGGCCAAACATTCAAGGGTATATAAACTTTTGATCAGGGCCATTTGGGTGATTTCTGTTATCATTATGATTTAAAAAGGAGCCAAACAACTATATGATAATAAATGGCTTCATATGATCACTATCCTTAAATAAAAGTGTTTTTTGAATGATCAGTCATATTTTCAAAATCAATGCCAAAATTTCACAATTTCTGCCTGGGTATGCAAACTTATGAGCACAACTGTAACTGGAATCTTTGGGGGGTGGAGAATACTAGAATAATTTCAGTCAGCACGCTTTGCTTGACCAACCTCAACCACAGACCACAAACACAGAGCAAAATTAATTAATCCAAAGTCGATCAACAACCAAATACCCCGGTCATAGTAAGAAAAATAAAATGGATTAACAATACCAAGAATGTTGAGGTTAAGAATGTTGTGGTCCGTCCAAATGTATTTAACATCTTACAAAATATCTGTATTTTATTTCTGTGCCAAAACTTTTTTATTTTTTATTTATGTTGTTACATTTGATTTTAGAGTATTTGGTAATTTTACAAAATTGTATTTTGTAACGTATCCAGCACTGGGAAACACTCGCCACGTGACCCCTGAGATGGTGCATCGAGGAACATCAGTAATTAAGTTTTTTTTCCTCGTTATTTGTACACAGAGAACTTGTGTGTTTAAGTTCCTTGGGGCCATAGCTGTGGACCTGGGTAAAGACCGCCTAGGACGATACCTCACCACCATCATTGCTCCGCTGTACAGAGAACTGGACAGCACCTACGCTGACCAAGGTAATTTAACGCTAGCCGTGTTCCGCTACCTTTGTTTACCGCCTAGAATGCTTTTACATGAGGACTGGTGCTTTATTTGATTTGTTTTTCCCTTCTCGCAGACCCTACTCTAAAAAACCTGTCACAGGAGCTGATTGAGCTGCTGAAGAAGCAGGTGGGGCTTCAGACCTTCTCGCTGGCCTTCTCAGCCGTACAGAAGGACGCCACCCAGAGGAGGGCAGCCCGGAAGAAACACAAGGCCATGCAGGTATGTAGTCCAATGGCCAAGGCCTTCATCTGCGGTAGTGACGCAAAACACAGAGAGAAGCAACTGTATAACAGAAAAGGAAAGGTGTCGTTTTGTCCCTTTGTGTGTGTTTAGATCATAACCAAAGCATCTCACGTTTTTTTGTTCTTATGTCCTATCACCTATCAGGCGGTGGCTAACCCAGACGTCGCCGCCAACAAAAAGATGAAGAAGCACAAGAACAAGATCGAGGCCAAGAAGAGGAAAATAGAATTTTTGCGGCCAGGCTACAAAGCTAAAAGACAGAGGAACTCGCTCAAGGACTTGGCCATGGTGAAATGATGGACCAATAGACTATGAAAAAGCCTAATGGAGAAGTGGACAGTCGTGAGTCAACCAGTGGAACAATGATGAAGAGATTTCAACTATCTGCGCCATTAGAGGTCATTTTGGGCGGCCTCCATAGACTTGGATAGACATTATCTTTATCTCATCATGGCATGTACGAGAGGCCATGTCCATTTAGAAGTACAATTGGTTATTCAGTATAATTACTTGCTGATACAGTTGGGAGTTATGCGAGCCCCACCCAGTTGCATACATAAACAGTGGCGGAAGCCATCAGTAGTGATGCCTAAGAACATTACATCCAAGGATTGTTAAAAAAAAAAAATAATGTAAGTGCAAAGATAATATTGGTGATTCACTGAAATTTGCAATACTGGGACCTTGAGCCAAAGTTAAATAACTATACAAAACAATTTTTATAGATTGCCTCAAACCAATAAGAATCCCAAACCAGTGGACTATGTTAAAATTGTGTGAGCCCTTAAAGACATTATTGATGCTAAAACTGTCCAACCGAGGATCTGTGTACATGTCTGGGCACAATCTCTGTCCAAAGTATGTCAATATATGTATTTCCCATCTCATGGAGGTCAGAGGTCTAAGATTGTGTGTGCAGTGTGCAGGGATTTATTTGTGCAGTTAAATGTAAAAACCTACTTTTTATTAAAACATTTAAATACACTATTTTGTTACTTTTTTATTGGAAAAGTAACCTTGTAGTCAGACAACTGTGGCTCTATAATCTTGGAATGTCAGAATTGGCCATAGTGGGAATGACCTTAACAGGACTTAACTTCCTGAGTAATGGGTTGCTCATTTCATTTGAGATAATCACTGCTCCAAAGTAAGGCAAAACAATGTATGTAGACACAATTATTTTATCAAAGGGTTTTGCACATGCTGAGTCTTTTATTTCCCGTAGAACGTCAACATTGACATCAGCCTGGTCCATCTAAACATCTGGCTATTAAATTGTCAGAAAAGCATAGAATTATCATTATTACTGATGCAGAATCACTTGACAAAAAAAGGTTGATATATAATCAGTTTTAATGAGGGTAATTTTCACTGTACAAAGCTCATAAATATGCATTGCAAATTTAGCATACAAATCAAGCAGTTTAGTGTTCAATTAAATGACTGGTATAAACACCAAAGCTGAATTCCAAGTTTGAGGATTCCAATGAAAAAAGGCTAAATTAACTTAAATTACAAACCCAAAGCAAGTTTCAGAAATGAAAAATTAAAAAAGTACAGATGATTCAGCATGAGTAGTACAATACAAAACAGCACCAGCTACAGTAAAAATTATAGTCATGTCAGTATCATGGGGTTTTTAATCAGGTCCTATTTCTTGGATGGGGACACTCAGTTCTTCACCAGTGTTAATGACAGTGATTTCGAGACAACTGGGAAATCGGGAAAATAAAACGCCTGAAAATAAGACGCTTGATCTTCAATTCGGAAAGTCTAAACTCAAGGACGATCCCAGAGTTACCAACTTAATGAACGTTTGATTAACTATTGTTCCCAGGTTATTTTTTATTTCTCTTGATAGCGCAGAAACCGGCAATTTACAAGTTCTCAGTTGTCTTTGAATGTTCTGTTTACACATCAACAAGAACTGGAAGGGTGCACAACAAATGGCAAAGCTCTACACCACTACTATATAGTACTACACAATCCATTAAATGTGAGCCCTCACCTACCTCAACAATATCATGTTCCCCTTCAGTGCACCACAGGGTTTATGGCTGGGGTGACAACTATATTTTAGGAAGGAAGTACTACACTATTTTGCAGCCTCTATCCCAGACAAGAAGGCATGGAAGGGCTAGGAACACCCAAGGCTTCAGGCATTAGGGGCCAGGACTAGGTAGCAGGGCTATTTTCAACGGGGCACAATGTTGTGAAACTTTCAGATAGAAATGTAGAACAAAAACATGCCGTGCAGAATAAGGAATTGTGTCCTCTTCATTCATGCTCTTTCTAGCTGCGTCGCTCCACAATGTTTGCCTACTAAAAGTGTCCCAGGAGTGCAGTGACCGGTCCTCCTGAGTGGTCCAATCAGGAGGTCTTTTGTACAGGAGTATATACACATTGCAAGGGGTGTGTCTTACTGTCGGCTCTTCAGGGCTTCCACCAGCCTAAAGAGAGGAGATCAAACACAGTTGAGTAATGGCACACAAAAACGACAATGACACAGTGTCGCACAATGTTAACAGGATGAATTGACAAAGGGGTGATAAAAAAAAAACAACAAGTTTCACCCTTCGTCTGAAAAATGTTAAACTTCCAGTGATTGTGCTTTGCGGTTATTCATTCACCCAGTGTGAGTGTAGCGAAGCGTTCTGGAAAAAAGGGCAGTGCAGGTTATAATTTCAACTGAAGGCAAACTCTTACCACTCCATGGCCTCGTCCAGGCCCGTGCCCTTGGTGGCGGAGGTCTTGAAGATCTGCCATTTTCGGTCTTTGAGGGCAGGGAGGCCTAGGGAATTGGCAACCTCTGCTGGGGTCATGGCCTGCTCCATGTCCTGCTTGTTGGCAAACACCACCAGAATGGCTTTCTTCAGCTCTTCTTCCTGGATGGACACACAGACGGTATAATCCATCACGCAGACTAAATAGTTTCATCAAATTGTGAGTGGCCAAATTACTAATTCACCAAAGTTGCCCTTAAAACCATCTTGACCGAGGTCACTACACTTGCCTAGTGTACAAATGACACTTGCACACTTTACTAACGTAATGGGCTCTTCCATGCCACAGGTCATTTCCTCGTCACATGCCAGAACGTACCTCCAGCATGGCAACCAGCTCTGATTTGGAGATGCCCATCCGGTCTCGGTCACTGCTGTCCACCACATAGATGACAGCGTCTGTGTTGGAGTAGTAACAACGCCAGTATGGCCTGGGAGAGAGATGGAGAAAAAAGGATTTCAAAAGAGAGGTTTTTGGAAAAAAAATGGCTTAGAGAAGGCAAATGAAATGAAGCCAAATCCTCTGTAGATTGTAAAGAAGCATGGAACCAGGATATCGTGCCACCTTGAGGAAGCTTCGGTTTACATTATATACTCAGCAATATGGATGTACACCGAAACAGGAAGGGCACATGTTATTTTCAATGGTTACCTGATGCTTGTTTGTCCACCGAGATCCCACACCTGGAACTTCAGGTTCTTGTATGTCACAGTCTCCACATTGAAGCCGATTGCTGTGTGACAATGGCAGGGATTATGTGAAAGAATTCACTTTAACCATCCCTGTCATATTCATTACATTGTTGACACATGGGTGGGAAGACCAAATTAACCCATTGTTAAGTACAGAGGATTGGATTAATGCTGTATGCACCTGGAACTAAGGCAACATGTCTCGTGCAAACTGTATTTTCAAGTATATAAGGAAAACTATGACTTACTGGGAATGGTGGTGACCACCTCTCCGACTTGCAGACGGTACAGGATTGTCGTTTTACCAGCTCCATCCAACCCTAGGATCAGAATCCGCATCTCTCTGGTGCCAAACAGGCCAGAGAACAGACTGGAAAACCACCCACCTACAACATATGAATATGATGAATTGTACTGCTTCTAATAGTAATGCTATTGTAGCTATTGAGGGACACCTGTAGAACCAGGGTCTAAACTGGCTTTGTTTGCAACTAAGGAACTGTCTCCAGATTAGTAGTCAGACTTGAAGGCATTCTTACATAGGTGGAGACAAAACCTAACCATTTAGAATGTATTCAGTCTTGGCAAAAACACATTTACTGTCAACAGTCATGTGTATAATGAATGGATTCTACTTACTATCTCGGGAATTTCATTGAGTTTGTTTAAATTAATGGATATATTAAATTCCCAATCCACAGAGTTGCCTTTGTGGGCGGGAAACATGTTCATGTTGAGCCCAGCTACCTCTGAGTAGGTTTATGTTTCTTCTTCACCTATGTAATGTTGTACAACACTTTAGGATGCCGACAAGTATTTGATAACTAGTGAGACAGTTCCTTGGTTGTGGACAAATAATGGTCTGAATCAGCAAACCTCTGATTACCGCATTCAATTAAAGGGGCAATCAAAATATGTATGGTTTTTACTGTCCTACTACCACAAAAACAAGCAAAAATCACAAGTAGACATCTGCAGTTAATATTTCAAATAATATTTTTCGACAAAATGTTTGTCAATCAGTTTGTAGTGCCTTGTAATCCCCTTACACTCCCTTTTGACACTTGCAGCTCTATCCTTCCCACCATATACCACCCAGGACCAGCTAGTACTGTACCGGTTTCGTTCGGTAAGGGAAGACTAGGAGGAGAAAAGTCGTATTATTGTTTAGAGGCAGGAGTCTACACAGTGCCCCTTACATAGGTTTAATGATACAATTACCGCTGACTGGGCGCGCAGACTGCGCACACTGCTGTCTTTTAGATGGTATAGCCAGTTCCACCACTTTTAGCAGATGTCAAGCAGAGTGGTATTCATGGGGCCTACACGAGGTTTTTAGACATGTGTCAGAGCCACATTCCTACTTTTGAAAGCTAAAGTGAAATGTCAACTGGTTGGTTGGTTCTCCGGGACAGCAGAGAGCCAACTGCAGTTTAGGCGACAGACTATGCTTACACATACAGCCGCAGCGAGGTAGCAGCACAGCTAGCTGGCTGGCTGAATGCGACTGGTTGACGAAAGGCTAACATTAGAGTGTAAGTATTTCTGAATCACGTCCAAACTACTAAGTGCCCTATAGTGTCCTAAGGATGTGATGTACTACTACCAGAGTCAAATTTGCTAGATAATGTTAGCCGTTTGCTAGTTAAACTACATAGCTGCTGCTGCTACTACTAGTAGTACTACTACTGTGCAGCTAGTTGACTGACTTCGACACACATGCGAAGTTAGTACGTACATCATCATCAGTTAACTAACTATGAAACACAACGGTGCGCAAACGCAGTCTAGATTTTGAAAATATGTATTAAAACATTGTTAGTTACCCATTCTGAAGACACCAAAGTGTTGCTCAACGATGTTGTAAATCTGTATGCGGGACCGCTTCCGTAGCTGTTGGAATTCATTGACGTGTCGCAGCTACACGTCATTCATTGAAAATCCGGCTTCGTTGTCGGTACATTCAACACAAAAACAACAATTTAAGAAATGTTAAGTCATTCAAACACAATTGTAGAAAATCATACATATTATTCTATTGTAAACAGATAGGATAGTATTTAGTTGCATTACAAACAATATAATGAATGTGCGTTGAATGAGTGACCTAGAACGAGCTGTATTCAAGATTATAAGTGTTTCTACCGGTTTCCACAGTTTGTTGTTGTAGAGTAAGCAAAAGAGCTGCAAATAGCTCGAATGATGCTGTGCAATCTTGAACGCACCCCAAAAGAACGGAAGAATAATTGATTGCAACATTGCACATCATTAGATGTCGGTAAGCAAAAGGTAATATCAGACTCAAAATATAGAGTTTTGGATTTCTAGAGAATCAATTTAATCATTTTATTTTCAATTGCTTGTATGGATTTATTGCATCCAACGCATAGCTAATGCATTGCGTATGGAGTCTTCCCTTCGTGTCTGTGCACACGATTTTCTCCTATCCTACATTTCTTGAACACTGAGTAAAGCCGGGGTCGCTGACCGCTGAGCCGCAATGGTGGAGAAGTCTGACCGGGCACCTCTGCTGGACTGGGAGGAGGTTCCTCCGACAGAGAAGCCTGTTCCAACACCAGAACAGGAGAAGGAAGTCAAGGTGCCGAGCCCCACAAACAGTCGGGCGTTGGGATGCACTGCACCGGGGATAGGGTGGAGCACCAGTCCGGGGGGTCCCATGTCTTTAACAGCAGCAGTCTCTAGCACCGACAGAGCAGACACAGCTCTCTCTTGCAGGAGCATCGTCCACACCTCGGGGGAATGTGATGCTCGTTGTCAGGATAAGGATGCCCATACCCCTACCTCAGGACAAGGAAAGGACCCGCATGATATCAGCATGGTGAAATGGGAGGAAAAGGATCAGATTGTGGCCGTGTTTGTGGTAACATTTGATACAAGATCAGGTGAGTCAAGGACCTCAACTCGTTTTTTCGTGCTTTGCTGCTGCACAGAGCACCTGCATAGTCACACCCATGGATCAATGTTCTACATCCATGAGGCTACAATGTTCTACATCCATTGTTAATTTATTGTATATTACAGAAAACTTCTACAGATTTTTATTTCCAATCATTATACAAGAGTATATATATTACACTTGGTGGACTGATTAGAATTAGGATGGATAATCCACATCTCAACCATAGGATGCTCTGGTCAGTGTTGTTGGTGTTCTTGAAAAGAAAGGTCCCCAGACTATATTCTTACCCAAGAGCCCCAAGTCGCAGGGAATGTCTGGACTCTTGCCACACCCTAACGGCTTCGCTCTGATATTCAGATTTTCTTTCAGTTTTCACTTTAAGGATTTGATCACAGTCATTTCAAACTTGAAACTTAATAATGCTCATTTTAAATTTTAAACTTGAAACTTAAACTCTAAAGTGTGTCCAAGAGTGGTCCAGCGGTCTGCAGAATTGGTTAAAATCTGAACCACTGCTCATTCAAACTCTTTCCTCTATTTTCCTGTCTAATACAATATACAAATACAAAAAATATGCAACAAAGGAGGCATTTTAGAACCAAGTGTAAACATGGCTGTAGGCGTGATGTATATAGTCCTACTTGTATTATTTATTTGTATTGATAATTTCTGGCCACCAACTTTTACAAATAATGAGTTACTATGTACACTGCACTCCATAAGTATTGGGACAGTAAAATCAAAATAGCTATTTTTGACTCTTCTGTACCATTAGTTATGAAGGGCACTGACGCTTGCATGAAATGGGAGGATGGAACTCTGAAAGTGCTGTTACTCTTGTTGGTAAAACAAGTTGAAACAGGTAGAAATAAAATGTGTATTGTTTTTCTTCAGTCATCTTTTAATCATATTTTCATATCCCTTGTGTGTACTGCAAAAATAGCAATTTTCACATTACTGTCCCAGTTTTGATGGAGGGCACTGTAGTTCTAAGACAGTCTGGGACTTTAAATTCTTAATGAGTTTAAGGAAAAGGGGATGGAGAGAGACAGTGAGCCTGTGAACTTCCACGGAGATTGCATTACTCATGTAATCAATGAGCCCATTGACCTTATGTGGCAATGCCTGCCTGTTCAAGTTAGACGTTTATGGTTGGTTGACCTAAATGCAGGTTTGGAAATTTGTGAAAAATAATAAGTGTAAGTGTAAGTGTAAGTGTCTGTGTCTGTGTGTCTGTGTGTCTGTGTCTGTGTGTGAGTGTAGGTAACATGTTGGAGTGGTGCCTGCCAGGGGAAATGAATCTTGATGGAGTCGAGTTCAAGGCTATGGCCAGCGGCTCCCATAGAGTCTCCAGTGACTTTATGTAAGTAGCTTTTTCAAACTTAAAATGCCTATAAACTCAACATCAAATCTCGGTAATGACTAGTTATCGGCTTTCACCTGCCCAGTATGTTGATTGCAGAGTAAGTTGAGGGATTGGAAGTATAGAAGTAAATGTGAAGAATACTTTAGACTATTGAGAAGCCCCTGTGGTTCCTTGGTAAGTCAGCCAAAATCAAGAGCTAATCGTCAGCAGAAAGAACTGCCAACTGGCAGGAGAGTATGTTCCGCTAGCAGGACTCATTGTTCTTTTTCTTGACCCCTCCAGATACTTCCGTAAGGGCGGATACTTTGGCCTGGCGTGCTTCGCAAACATGGCGGTGGAGAGTGCATTGGAGAGAGGTGCCAGGATGAAATCTGTGGGTATTTTGTCAACCTCATATACTCTGCTGTACCGATACATGGGCTTCCTGGAGCACCAAGTCAGGTAAAACCTGTTTGAGTCTGTTCCACTCTCCATCTCTTATTTAGTTGCTGCCTTTCACTCATTATTTTTTCTCCCCTCTCTCTCTCTCTCATAATCTGGTACCCCATTCTTTCTTTTACATTCTGGGTGATTCCACCTTCAATACTTAATACAGTACAGTTTAGGGTATTTTTCATCCATATCGGATGAACCATTGCAAAATAACAGCACATTTTGTACATAGAGACCCCCATTTTATAGGGATCATGAGTATTTGGACAGTGGGATTCATAGTTGTCTCTTATTAGTCAGTTGTGTTTGTTTGCATTATTAGTCCGTGAACAAGAAAGCAGTCAATGTCATTTGATTCTCGGTTTTGCATTTGGTCTTATTTGTGGGGTGTTTGAAATCACAAGGACCAGAGTGTCATTGCAAAACACGCTCGTCATCATGACACAGAATAAATCGATCACAGATATACACCAAAACATTAGGTTTGCCAAAATCAACCAACGAAGAAAGCATTGAATAGCTCAGCAATGAGCTATAGCTCGGCAAATTAACTTCTAGACCAAGAAAAACCTCTACAGTAGATGGCCAAATAATGCTTATGATAATGAACAGAAATGTAAATAAAGAACTGTCTGACGCATCAGGAACAATCTTCAGGAGGCAGACTTGTATGTGTCAGTACTACCACTACAAATGCTGGACTGCAATGTGCGAAAACACTAGTTAGCATCAAAAACAGGATGTCCTAAAAATAATACCAAAAAAGAACCTGCAGAGTTCTTTTTTGGAAATGGGTATTAGAGACAAATGAGACAATATTAATATTAACCAGAGTGATATGTTGTAATATGTTTGGCATTTATGGCTGGCACTAGAACTGGTTATCTTGTCTTTAATGGTGATGTAACTGCTGATGGCAGCAGCAAGATGAATTCTGAGTACAAAAACATATTGTCTGCTCAGATCCAACCACATGCCTCAAATCTCATTGGGCAACATTTCTCTTAGCAGAATGACAGATATACCGCTTAAGCAACTAATTCGTTTTTAGGGCCACATTGCGGAATATTCTTACCTGGTTAAATCACACCTCGACCTGAATCCAATGGAGCATGCATTTCACTTGCGGGCGAAAATGCCCCGAGAAAACAGATAAAAGCGTGGATGGGTACACCGTCCCCCTCTCCCCCAACCGCTTATACTATGGACGCGGTCCATTCTGTTAGATATCAAAGTTGTGATTTTGCACGTCAATGTCCCATCCATAACTTTGATATTGTCCCTCACAATCCTCTGTAATTGTAGTCTCTGTTTCCCAGGTCTTAGTGTAGTCACTGCTATATGTTATGTGTTACCCAAATTGTCTAGGGGTTGCGGCGACTCACACTGTGATCTGTCAGAAAAAGCTGTCAAACAGGATAGACTGCATCTGAAATAGCACCCGTTCACGCTATTTTTGACCAGGGAATGTGGTGCCATTTCTGACCGATCACGGTGAAAAACAGGCCTTTCTCTTGCTCTTATTGGTCATACAGACTGATAACTTGTTTTTCACAGTGAAGTTACATCTGTACACCTCATCTGTCAAGGACACTGCGGCTTCATTGTTAGGCCAGGGTGGATCCTAACATGATCTATCTACTCTGTGTGCATAGTTTGAATGCTCATGCAAATGTTCTGTTGACAGTTTGACATCAACAGAGGATTCGTGTAGTAGTCACACACACAGATTGGAATTTTAGGTACCAGCACTCTCAGGCAGTCCTGTGGATGTTAGCTAAACTCGAAGTTGAAGTTGAGCTAAACGTCTCTCAGATAAAATCAATCAACCAAATTTATTTATAAAGCCCTTTTTATATCAGCAGTTGTCACAAAGTGCTTTTACAAAACACCCAGCCTGATGAGCACCAATATGAGCATGTCTACTCCAAGTCAGAAAATAAATGTGAGATATTAAACTGACTCAGGTGCAGTTGTTAGGTCAGGGGTAACCTGCACCTATTCTGATGTTATGTCATGACCAAGTAATTCACCCACTAGACTCCTAGACATGCTCCCAGACAGATTCACAATGGCTTTGTATAAGATTTTACAGATTAGCCCAAATCTTGGATTACCGTTGGTCAATCTAGGACACATCACAACCCCCTTTTTGTGAATCCCAATCCCAATCACAAACCTAATTTTTCCTCTCCCACTCTGGCTCTACAGAAATGCTTCACTGCTTCTATGCATTGTCTGTATTCTTTTTAAAGTGTATAGTGGCTGACAAAAGTATTAACCCCCGTGGGCTTTTACACATTTTAGCGCATTACAAATTTAAATCAAAATGGATTTAATTAAGAGTTTTTGCCACTGAACACCCAAGGCCATAACATAGAAGTGAAAAAGAAAATCTACAAATTGTTCTGGATTAATGACAAAATAAAATGAGAGAAATTTGATTGCATAAGTATTCACCCCCTTTACTATGACAGACTTTAATGAGCTGAGGTGCAAACAACTGCCAAAATGAATGAGTCCACCTGTGTGCAATTAAGGTGTTTCACGTGTTTTCAAGGTTATATACACCTGTCCCTGGGAGGTAACACAGTTGGTTAGTAATTCCTAAAAAAAAATTACATAATGAAAATGAACAAACTTTCAAGTCATATCTGGAATAATGTTCTTCAAAAGCCCCATTCAAGGGGAGGATGTACGAACATTTCCAAGGTATTGAATGTCCCCCGCGGCACAATAAAATCCAATAATAAGAAAATGAGAGAATATGGAACAACAGGGAATAGGCCTGGCACAGGCCGTCCTCAAAAACTGAGTATCTGGGCGAGAAGGGCACTTGTCAGGGTGGCCACTAATGGGCCTTTGGCAAGTCTAAAGGAGTTAGTCTTCCACTGCTGAGCTGTGCATACTGCTACAGTAGCCTAACACCAGATATCATCCTGAAAACACCATCCCTACCCTGAAGCATGGTGACGGCAGCTTCATGGTATGGGGATGCTTCTCAGCGGCACAGACTGGGAGATTGGGCAAGATAAAGGGAAGGTGCAAAACACAAAAAATGTTCTTGAAAAAACCTGATTCAGAGTGCATAGGACCTCAGACTTTCAGCATTACAATGACCCAAACAAACAAGACAAGACAATGCTGGAGTGGCTTCAAGACAAGTCTGCGAATGTCCTTGAGTGACCCAGTCAAAGCCCGGACCAGAATCCATTTGAGAATATATGTGTACATTTTTGAAAATTGCTGTTCACCAAGGGTCCCCTTCCAACTTGACAGAGCTTGATCAATTTTGAAAAGAGAAATGGGCAGAAATTGCTGTCTAGATGTGCAAAGCTGGTAAAGACTCATACAAATACACTCATGGCTGTAATTGCTGCCAAAAATGCCTCTACCAAATATTGACTCTGTGAATACTCTTGTAATTTATTTAAAACAATTTGAAAATGTTATTTTTCACTTTGACATGGTAGAATTTTTCTGTTGGTCAGTGGCAAAAACGTCTAATTAAATCTGTTTTGATTTCATGTTGTAAAACAATAAAGTATGTTCAAAGTGGGCAAATTCTTTCGAGAGCCACTGTACATGTGCGTCAGTGCATATATCTGTCTGTGTCTGCATGTGTATGTTATCTAGGCTCCAACTGAAAGCACCTGGCCAGTACTCACCTCTGGAGGCATTTTATGAGGATAAGAGAGCAGTGCTGCCCCCCGATGGGGAAAGCGTTGTTACTGCATGTCCTGACAGTGCCTGGGGAGTAGCACTCAACCACTGCATGCACCCAGAGATGAAGGTGAGATGGTTTGCTATTAGAATATTTAATGGTATATTTGCAATTATTTTCTTGTGCTTCGAGGGATGGTGATGATGATGGTGGTGGTGAAAAAGATGATCACAATGATGATGTTGGTGATAGTGATAAAAATGATGATGTTGATGGGGGTAATGATGAAGATGATGAGAAAGATGATGTAAAGGATGATGGTGGTGATGATAATGACAGTGATTACAATGGTAACTGGTGGTGGTTGTGGTGGTGGTGATGATGATAGTAATGGTGATGATGGTGGTGAGGGTGATGATGATGATAACAGTGATGGTGGTTGTTGTGGTGATGATGATGATGATGATGAAAACGTGGATGGTGGTGGTGATGATGATGATGATAATGGTGATGATGGTTGTGGTGTTGATGATGGTGATGGCTGTAGGTGTCCTCTTTCCTCAAGATCACACACCCGGCGGGCTGCATGTCCCAGTTCATCCAGTTCTTTGGGGAGCAGATCATGGTCCTGTGGAAGTTAGCTCTGTTGAGGAGGCGCATCCTCATCTTCTCACCTCCACCTGTTGGTGTGGTATGTTATAGAGGTGAGCGGTAGCACTTTTCCCTCATCGCATTAACAACTAGCAGACTTGGTACTGGCTAGGCAGAGATGTGTTATCTGATGGACATCCAATGCCGTTCTTATCACACTGCTTGCTCAACCAGGCCTCTAGACCCGAAAGGTTACACAACGGAAGGAACACACTTTCCGGCCTTCTAGCTCAATTAAGCATACAGGAGCTAAGGCTGCCTCAAGGAGTTGTTAGAGTATGATGAAACAAGGCAATCATATTTGATTACTAACCACCCAAACCTGGACAGTGCCGGCCAACTGCACCGCCCACCGAGGAACATCACCTTACTTGGACACACCTGAAAATAATTTTGATTGTGATTTGTGTTGAAAAGTCTGAGACGTGTGTCTGAGGGTGAGGATAATTTATTTTGGATGAGCTTGGCAATTTTAATGAGGTGATCATGTGACCAGAGTGCACTGTTAACCCACATTGTAACTTTGACCCTAAACTTAACAGACGAGGGGTGGGGGCTCAGACAATATATACAGTGCCCTCTTTGGGTTCCCTTGGCACTGACAGTATGCCGAGCCCAGGATTTGAACTCCTGGCCACAATGACAGAGACAGTGACTCCTGGGGCCCTTTTCTACACATTTATATTTAGCAATGTGTGACCATTGTAAATGTATTTGTAAATATTTCTGGCAACATTTAAGTTCATTGTTCATTTCCTGTTCTCCCTAGTATATTGCTGCTGTTGCCTGGCCAACGTGTCCATCCCAGGGGTGGGCACTGCTGTGCCAGAGTTTCGCCCCTTCTTCTACGTCAACGTGGCAGATATCGACACCCTGGACTCTGAACTGTCATACGTAGCATGTGAGTGTTTGGAGTCAATAGGCCTGGGAAATTTCTGTTGTCTGCAATAAAGTGCACCAACCTGAAACTTAATGTGGTTGAAAGAAATATGGGGGTGGCTTGCAGAGTTCTTCTGCTTTCACTTATTCCTTACCATCTATGCAGAGGACTGAGAAGACACAGACAAGACATTTTGCTGTTGAGGTGTACACACCTTAACCCGACCCTAACTGTGTGTGCTTGCGCGCGCAGGTACCACAGAAAAGATCTTTGAGGAGAAGAAGGACCTTTATGACGTCTATGTGGACAACCAGAATGTGAGGACGACCAGAGAGAGCTTGAAGCCTTTGCTTCGACTTAGTCCCGCAGACAGGGAGAAGTACCGAAAACTCACTGAACAGAGGTACGGTACTCTTAAGAAAACAACCCAGGGTACCATGAGGAGGAAAAGGAGGAGGATGGGGATATGGAGTATATTAGTGAGGGTTGATTATG
The DNA here is from genome assembly GCA_016801175.1 of Esox masquinongy. Taxonomy (NCBI): domain Eukaryota; kingdom Metazoa; phylum Chordata; class Actinopteri; order Esociformes; family Esocidae; genus Esox; species Esox masquinongy. The sequence continues at coordinate 36,132 of JACXGI010005796.1, forward strand.
ATGATCTTGTATCTGCAGGCAAATGCTGTTATATTCCCAGGAAGAAAATGGAGACTGTGTATCCAGTGAAGAGGACCACTTCATTCTGTGTGTATATACTACTATGACTAAAAACGTTGAAAAGTCTTAACTTTATGAAACGTGTATTTGTATGAATAAACAAAAAATGACAATTTCTTTGTGTGATTCTAAAACTGTCGGCCCAGTAATGTCTCTTGTCTTCCCACTGTTCTGTAGGTTTTTCCTGGAGCAGAATAACCGCATCTTTCAGACACTGAGTGAGGTGGCCGGGAGCCCCGAACCCACCCTGACCCAGGAGAGTGTCAGGGCAATGGGTCTGGACCCTCATGGCGACAGGCTCTTTTTGCTCCACCTGCTGGAGACATATGGCTATGACAGCCTTCTGGTCACTGACCACCCTTGCTGCAGCTAAGGTCTGGGGAAGGGCACACTGACTGACCTACAGGTTCTACCAGTCCAGAGACAATGCAGACAGTCTGGATTATGAGAGTCCAAACAGTTTTCGGCAAGGCTCGACTAGGACGGTGTTGATAAAGGGTGTCATATTTGGAGTACTGATCTAGGATGTGTATTGCCTTTCAGGTATTAATTATAAATATACAGACCGGGAGCCTGATCCCGGCATATAAGTATATCGACAGGGAAACTGATCCTATCCTTTCATTGTCACTGGAAAACGCTTCTGAAATACAGGGCCAAATGGCCAGGGGCCATTGGGGGCAAAAGAACCAAACCAATGATTGACAAGAGTTGTTGAACAAGAAGACTTTTTGAAATTCTTGGCACTGTCCTATGATGTTTTTAACTCATACAGTCTGGATAATTAACCATCACCTTCCTGCCTGTCAAATAAGATGTACAATACAGAGGAATGTAATTTGTGTTAATACCCTCTTATTCTGGAGGTGACACCACACGAAAACGTCCTGGAACACACTAGAGATTCTGTGCCTCTGACGAGAACTTATCCAAGGAATTCATGCTAAGGTTTCCTTTGGTTTTCGAATGGGGAATTACTTAAAGTTGTGAATTGGTTGTAATGTTCTAAAATGGAAGGACTTCTCAGTTCTATTAATGGAATTTATTATTTATTTGTGTTTTTGAGAAATCACCAAGCTGTTCTGTGTAAATAGAAAACGATTGGTAGAATCTGTTTTATGAAATGATTCCTTAAATGTACTACTTAGCCTAAAACTTCTGGTCAAACATTGTATATAAATGGTACTCCACCGTCCATCATCATGATACTAAGTATACAATTCTACTTCATGCTCAGATTTAGTTTCTGTTGAAATTGGGGTCTGGGTGTACCAGCAGACTTTCTGATGAAGTCCATCAATGTAGGAATGTATCAGCTTTATATGTATGTTATCACTCATTGACTATGAGGTTGTAGGTTCTAATCTTAATGTGTATGTGTTAATATTTTCACCACACTCTGTGAAATATACAATGAGATAGGTGAACACATTTGATTGACATGGTGGTTTAATTGTTACATTGCCTTCAGACCAAGACAGTGTTGGTTCAGACCTCATCTCTTATGCCAATTGTGTACGTTTCAGTAACTATTAATGTGAAACATGAAAAGAAATGTATTAAATGTGAAGGAAGCAGTGTAGTGGTTTAATCTCTGCATTGAAACCTAAATACAATCTCTTCTGTTTTTGTGTACGTTTCCACAAGTCTTGATATGAAGAAAATGGTAAGTCTAAAGTAGTCTGTAGTTGTATACATTTATAGATTCAAACCCAGGTGCTTGCTCTGGAACATGGTTGCCTACCAAGGACTCTGCTGTAAAGCATGTCAATGCCCAACTTGGTCTCAAACCTGATGTAGCATATAGTATGTGTAAACCTGAGGGGTATACTACGAAGTGAGGTAACTGGCTTATTGAGGTAACTTGGTGACGTCGGCTGTAACTTCCCGTTTAACCTGTACTACGAAAGGTGAATACGTTTTATCCGGGGTATGCTGCCATGGCAATTTACACTGCATCTCTGAACTGCTCCGAGCAGATTATCTTCATAGTTAACTTGATGTTACCCAATGTTGATGTTACCCGCCCTTCCGCCCAGAAAAAGACCGGCACATTTGGAAGACCCAATCGACATTGCTGCACGGATTGTGAGAGGCTCACTCCACAGGGCGAGGGTGTTTAAAGACTGTGTAACCCCTTTAGTTTAACCCAATGGTGATTTCTAATAAAGATATGGATTCTCATCTGAGGGAATTCGGTATCTTTCCTGGCTTCTAGGGCCAGACTTCTCCAATGCCACTCGACAGAGTAATGCACTCATGTTAAGCAGTGTGTCGTGCTTTGCAATATTTTGCCAGTGGACATTTCATGTATTCCATCGGTGATGCTGAACATCTGGGCAAGAATGCTGTTGGCTATGCAGGCCTGGCACCACGGGGGTGCAAAAGGGGCATTTCCCCTCTAGATAGATTCTGTGCCCCCTCAGTTTTGTTTCCCCATAAACACTGCAAATGGTATATGAATTAGATATGCCCCCTCATTTATGAAAAATGCCCCCTCAGTCATTGCATCCTGCAGCCGGGCCTATGCCGTGCAGTTCGCAAGGTGGTAGCTCTCACTAAACTGCTTGATGCATTTGTTGTGTTCCCTGGCCTTTTAAGCATTCTTAAGATCAAGTATGCTTTTTATGTGATCACAAGTAATTAGCAAAAAATACTTGGTCTATTTTTAATATGCAATATACTGGGCCTAGGCTATATACAGAAGACAATTTTGTCCATAGGAATCCCGAAGGTGATCGGTGCGATTGACTGTACGCATATCCCCATTAGAGCACCCCTGGGAGAGCATGAGGGGGGTTATGTGAATAGGAATTCATTTCACAGCATTAATGTACAGGGATTTGATTCATTAAATTCATACAGGTAACCCTGCAACCTAGGTGTTCTATGGAGTAGATCTTAAATAATTAACAGTGAGTAATGGGTCAGTTTCAGAGATGTAGCCCATGTGTAGGCCATAACTGAATTATCTTAATTGTTTTCACGTTTAGATAGACTATTTTACTTGTCCTTACATCTCAATCATATTACAAATAAAAGGAGTCTGTAAGCCAAAATAGGGAACATAGGACAAGAACACTGCTCTCACGAATTTACTGTCATCAGTACGCTGCCAACAAGCCTCCCTGGCTTTGTTGGCCGACACGGTGTTAGATTTAGGCGGTAACCTTTCTTGAAACTCCTCATAGCCTTTCTATATAAACGTGCATACTTCCAGGAAAGAAGATGGAGCATGAGCCTTTGTGCAAAAACTCAGCTTTTGCGTTGCCGAATGCGCCCCTTTAGACGAATGCGCACAAACTCCAGTAAGTTAACACCAAGTCAACTAACAAACATCTTAATCACCGTAGTAGTACCGTTTAACACCATGGTAGGCAATCAGAGTTTGTCAACCCTGACTTTCCTTGATAACCCGAGTTCAATCTGAGTAGTTTGAACACCATTCGTAGTATACGGATAGTATAGTATTCGGAGTACTCTGTACACTCTGTATCCATTTAGTTGGATATTATGTTTTGTATGGGCACTAGGGTCAATCGTGAGCATTTATGCTAGCCAAGAAGAGCGAATGTCTCGAAATGACTGCCTGACTGATTTTATTGTTGTTAAATAGCGTAGTGGTCAGAGACACGGACTGTAATGTAGTCGACCAGGGTTTAATCCTCACCACGGACAAAACAAATTAGGCATTAGGATTTGTTCAGGATAGTCTAAAACTTTGCTGGCTACAAGCTTCAGTAGCTACATCATAGTAAGCCTAAAGTAGAACTGTTCATGGTAACTTCGTTGTTATGTCGTGGAGCTCCGCCCCCTAGAGGGGCTTTAGCTCATAGTGGTTTACCCTGGCCGCGTTCGCGGCTGTACTGAAAACTCATTATGCAAGATGCGTCAGCCAATCAGGGCACGCCTGCCCCTATATATGACCCGTGAGCCCAGAGAACGCCCTCCCTTTTTATTCAGCAAACGCTTGCTGAGTGCTATACTGATTACTCTACTTCAGCCTGAGAATTTTTGCTGTCGACGTTCTTTAGCTCGACGTCTCAACATGAAGGAATTTTTCGCCGCCGCTTGCCGTTGCGCCGACCTGTCTCCAGACCAGGACTCCCATCGTTCGTGTGTTTCCTGCCTGGGACCGGCCCACGCTCGTGAGGGTCTCACAGACCCCCCGGCTTGCTCCTCCTACATGTGTAGAGAGGGCGAGCTACTTCGAACAGGAGGTGGACGTCTCCGCTGTCTTGGGTTCCAGCGACAACAACGACGATGACGACGAGATGTCTGAGGAGGATGCTCCTACGCGGGACCCGACTCCTCTGACGCAGGTGGAGCCGCTCCCTTCCCACGTGGGTTGTGGTGGCGGTTCTCGCGCTTCTCTCTCTCTCCGGGGAGAAATGGAGGACGACCTCTCCTCTGCTGCTTCTTTCCACCCGCCCCCTCTCCGCGTGGAGTTTGCGGGCATGATAGAGAGGGCAGCTCTTCGCATCCAGCTGCCTCTGTCCCCCCTGCCTGCGCCGAAGGAGCCTTCAGACATGTCCTTCGTCTCCTGGGCTGAGCGTGTGAAACCGGTGGACTCCCCTGCGCCTGAGGTCCGTGGTTTTAAAGCCTTCGCCGAGGGTTCCTGGTCCGCCCCAGCATCTGCAAGAGCGCCTGTCAAATCCTAAGCCACCTTCACCAGGGTCTACGGTAGGCTGGCTCCCATCTGCTCGGCCACCCCTCCTTTAGAACCAGAGCTGGCCGCGCATTTCCTGCCTTCCTGGGGCTGGTCCGGGAAGAAGCCCACCATCCACCAAGGACCGCTACTCGGGGCAGCTGTGGGATAAGGTTTACGTTTTGGGATCACAGGCCCTGGCCGCGGTGAACAATGTTGCTCTCCTCGCGTCAGCGGCCTCCCATATTCTAGACCGTTCTCCTTCTCCGTCGTCACGTGACGTTAAAGAGATGGCGGCTAATCTGAAGGCTATCCTCCACCTTAACCAGGCCCAGACGGTCTGCGCCAGGCGCACAGTGGCTTCTGCCGTGGTCGGACACCGTCATCTGTGGCTGTCTCTCTCCTCCCAGCGCGAGGCTGATCGCGCACCCCTCCTGAACGCACCCCTCTCCCAGGAGGGCTTATTCGGCGACGCCGTTCACACGGCCATAGCGTCTTTCAAGAAGACAGACGAGGGACGGAAGGAGTTATCTTGCCACCTTCCTCTGGCTGGCCACTCTTCCCACTCGGCCCCACGACCCTCTTCTCATCGCCAGGGCTCTTCTGCTAAACGTCGCCAGCGCCGTCAAGTCTCGGCCGCCGCCTCTGCTGCTGCCTCGGCTGCTGCCTCGGCTCCTCCTCCTGCTGCCGCGGCTCCTGCTCCTCCTCCCGTGCGACGCAGACAACCCGCTCCCAGACTCGACGTTCCATGGCCGTCTAAAAAGCCCAGACCGTCCTGACTAGGCGTGGAGCGGGCTGTAAGTGGCAACGTTGCCCTCATGGCCCCCGCCTCTTCCTCTATCAACAGAGTATGGGCCGAGTCTGACGGCGTCGCAGACTCGGCCCGACAATCTTTTCATTTTAATAAACAAGCTAAACGTTACTCGGGCGTAAATTGTGCTTTTGTGCAGACTCAGGCGGTGTCTGAGCCTGTTAAGTCTCTTGTGAATTTCACATGCCCTAGTTTGCCTCCATCGGTGGCTAATAGAGACTCAGTGAACGCTCCCTCTGTCTCTATGCCTGCCCTGTTGGATATGAGCAGTGGCGCAAATGGGCGGCTTTACCCTCATTCTCGCCCTGCAGCTGGTAAGTCTTCTAATGTGTTTGCTTGTGCACGCTCTATTCCTTTCCCTATGCAGTGTAAGGATAAGAGTTCTCTCAGCTACGTTCAGGGTAGTGAGTGTTTTCGGGGAGTTATAGGTATAACTTCTCTCCCTTCTCTACCCGCCACCTCTAATAGGCATAAGCGCCGGCTAGCAGTTTAAGGCGTCTCCTATTCCGCTACCCGCCAGTCAGGAGCGTGTTCGCTCTCAGAGTTCTGCCCGGCAGGATTGTGTTTACATTCACTCGCCGTCAGGAAAACGTTTGCGTATGCAAATGCCGGTTTCCTCTCTCTCCCGCCACTAGCGGGTTACCGAGCGTCCTGTGAGTTCACCTGTTGTTACAGGTGGCTCCTCATACCGCTCGCTTTGAGGAGATCAAACGCCGGGCAACGCCGCCGGCTTTCGCCGCCGTCTCGCGACCCGCTCTTTCTGATCGTCCCAGCCCCGTCTGTCCTACTCAGCATCTCCTTGGCAACGCGTCCCCACTCAGGGTGCAACGTCCGCGTATGCAAATGCCGGGCTCAGCTCTCACACAGGTTCCTATATGTGAGCGCGCAGCTCCATTTGTACAGCGGGATGGTTCAGTGGCTGGCGCGCTCGGCTCTCAATCGGCGGACGCAGGTTCGCCTCCTGAGGGGGCACCTGATTTTTCTCCTGTTTTTTCTCATCCCTTTCTCTCCTTGCCCTCCTTGGGCCGTGTCTCTTCCTCTCGGTTCGAACTTTTCCTCACCAACGCCCCCCAACTCCTTGCTTTTCCTCTCTCAGAGCGAGTGGCGTCAGCATTGTACCATGTCAGCCTGGCTCGACCGTACGATCAGGCGGGGTTATCTAATTCAGTTTCGCTCGGCTCCACCCCCCTTCTCGGGGATAGTGGAGAGGGTGATGTCATCACCCGACAGAGCGTCCGCTCTACTGTCAGAGGTGACGGAATTGCTGAGCAAAGGAGCGATCTCCGAGGTCCCGGAGGATCTCAGGCAGGACGGCTTTTACTCCCGTTACTTCTTGGTTCCCAAGAGGACGGGAGGAGTGAGGCCGATCTTGGATTTGCGCAATCTGAATGCGCACATAGCCAAACGACCGTTCAGCATGCTCACCACTAATCGCCTGCTGGAAGCCTTTCTGCCATTTTTGTTCGAGCATAGACCTCAAGGATGCTTACTTTCATGTCCCGATCGTTCGCAGGCACAGGAAGTTTTTCCGATTTTCCTTTCAGGGCAAGGTATACGAGTATACGAGAATCCCATTCGGCTACGCTCTAGCCCCACGCACCTTCTCCAAATGTCTGGAGGCGGCGCTGGAGCCCCTACGCAGAGAGGGCATCAGGATTCTGGCCTATCTAGACGACATCCTGATTCTAGCGTCGTCCCTGGAATTGGCCAGGACACACACTGTCCGAGTGGTGTCCCTTCTCTCGCAACTGGGTTTCGCGGTGAATTGGAAGAAGAGCGCGCCGAGGTCAGCCCAACAGGTTTCTTACCTGGGTCTGGTCATGGACACGCGCACGATGAGAGCGCACACTTCGGACTCGCGGGCTCTCAATCTGCTCTCTGCCCTCAACCTGTGCCGGCCGCCCTGCAGGCGCCCGGTTCGGGCCATCATGTCCCTTTTGGGCATGATGGCCGCAGCGCACAAAGTAGTTTCCCAAGGCCTGCTGCACATGCGCAGCCTACAGGCCTGGTTCGCTCGCCAGCGGGTCAACCCGGTGTGTCATCGAAACCGGACTTTGTCTCTGCCAGCTTGCCTACAAGGGGATTTGAACTATTGGAGGGACCCGTTGGTTCTCTCTCAGGGCGTTCCGCTGGGCAGGGTGTCAGAGTGCGTTCAGGTTTTCACAGACGCCTCTCTCCACGGTTGGGGCGGTGCGTAGGTCAGGCGGTTGTGCCTAGGTCAGGCGGTTGGGGGCGTGTGGCCTCCCAGCCCTCGCCACATCAACCTGCTGGAACTGGACACGGTCTTATTGGTGCTGATGCATTTCTCAGACCTAGTCGAGGGCCACAATGTCCTGATTCGCTCGGACAATCGGGCCACGGTCGCTTACATCAATTGCCAAGGGGGGGTCAGGTCTCCTGCTCTCCACCGGTCGGCGACACATCTTTGGCTATGGGCTCATGCCCATCTCCGCTCCCTGACTGCGACTCGCATTCCGGGCCTTCTGAATGTGGGCGCGGACATGATGTCTCGGGGCAGCTTCCATCCCGACGAGTGGCGTCTCCACCCAGATATCGTCTCCCTCATCCGGCAGAGGTTTGGGGAAGCTCAGGTGGACCTGTTCGCGTCCAGACGGAACGCACACTGTCGCCTGTGGTTCTCCCTGTCCCAGACGGATTGCCCCCCTCTGGGGGTGGACGCATTCGCGCACCACCCCTGGCCTCAGGGCCTCCTGTACGCGTTTCCTCTGCAGCGCTGCATAGCGCGTCTGCTGGCACGGATCAAAGCGGAAGGGCTTTGGGTCATCCTGGTGGCACCCGACCGCCCTGCAGCTATCTGGTATCCGGAGATGATCCAGTTGCTGGCGGACCGTCCGTGGTCGGTTCCGCTCAGGCAGGATGCACTGTCCCAAGCGGAAGGCTCGATTCTACACCCTCCGTCGCTCTCAGGGTCTGGCCCCTGAACGGGACAGGCTTTTGAACAGAGGTTTGTCCGCTGCCGTAGTGCGCATCATCCAGGGCGCCAGGGCAGCGTCTACGTCCAAATTGTATTCCTCTCGCTGGAATATGTTTGTGTCGTGGTGCACGCAGAGGTCCTCGGACCCTTCGTGTTGTCCTGTGGAGGAGATTCTGTCATTCCTGCAGTATCTCTTTGATATGGATAGGTGTCCTTCGACCATTCGCGGATATGCATCGGCCATTTCTGCGTGTCATGAGGGTTTTGCTGGAAACACGGTTTTCAGCCACCCTCTCCTTCGCCGTTTTCTTTCGGGTACGCGCCGTCTGCGCCCGGCGGCCAGACTGGGCGCTCCGCAATGGGACCTGACTAAGGTGCTGGGCGCTCTCTGTGAACCCCCATTTGAGCCCTTACAGCAGTGTTCTCTCAAGTTGCTTTCCCTTA
>JACXGI010005797.1:0-43790 GCA_016801175.1 Esox masquinongy
ATTAGAGTGTTACAAATATAGAGTTTAAAAAGGCGCTTTGTATTTGAGATGAAGATATGTGGACAAAGTATGGCAGGGAGACATTTAGATTTTTCAAAAGTTATTAGCAGAAGCCCTGCAAACCCTAACGAGTTGTTAAGATGTTCCCGTGACATCAGGAGCTGGTGTCATGGTGTTTTGGATGTTGCCTGTTTGCTGGGAGTACACAATCGCAAACAACCAGTCATCCCTCCTCCTCGCTCCCTCCCTTTGTCTCCCTCTCCACTCTACATTTACCACAGTAAAATATGAAAAGGTTGGTCAAATCATAAAGATTGGACAAATCCTCCTCGTTATGAGCCAAGTAGTAACTGCAGTACAGCAAAGTACCATCATTCAAAGAACCTGTCATTTTTTTCTCCTCTATCCTTCTCGTTCTCTCCCTCTGGACTCTTTCTGAGTCTTTTCTATTTTGCAGTTCTCCGCTCCTTTGGTGGTTTGCTGTACATTCTATGCTGCAAATAAGCTTTATCATCATAATCATCATCTCATCCTTGTCATCATTACTGTTTTCATCGTCTTCATACTTTCTTCATTATCATATTCATCTCTCTGTATCTTATCTCTATAGCTTTCCATTAATTGTCTCTGATCAAAATCGTTTTGTCTTAACTCAAAACCCAAAACCTAAAGTGCTTCCATTGTTACCCATGTTGTGGTCACTTGGTTATAATGTGTTCTCAACTCGTGAAACTGAAGTGCATGCAATTTTTATGAAAGACCATCATAATAATGCTTTCCTCACATAACACTAGACAGTAGAGTGCCCGTCAAGAGCAGAAGAAGAGTAGCATTGCCAACAGACTGCACTGGAATACTTATTCAATTATATTGCATTCTATTCATCTAGAGTCCCAGACAATTAAAACTACCACTTCACTCTTTCACAGCTGTGACTGAGTACGTTAATTATGTAGAAAATAAGCAGTGTCTCATCGTAATTTGAAATAATTTGGATCGGACGGCATTTATTAAAATAATATAGACAGAAATAGAACCAGCGAGCACAATAGGGGTGACGTTCAGATGTCAGATCTTCACAGTGACAGTTTTTCACATCCGCTAAAACACATTTCCTGAATTTGAACTCCATTTTTCTTAAAACTTACAGCATATTGACCAAACCTCAGAACTGTCATATTCACAGAGCATCGTACATCGTAATTCATCTTTCACATGAATTAAACTTTTCCCTCAAATGATGCACCCACTGCACACATTAGTGTGAAGAATTGAAAATACTATTATGAAATGTTATTAATGGATCAATTTTACAATTTGCATGGTAGACTGTGCAAAGTGTATCATTATTTCAGTGAGTATGCTAAAGTGCTGAGAAGTTTCTTTTGCACTTTAATTGACCAAACTTGAAATTCACCTTAAATGCACTCGTGGAAACAATAATAGCCCAAGAAGAGAAGTTGGATAAAGTAAGGGCATTTTTAAACAGTTATATGGTTTCAGTCATACAAATGCATGTTTATTCATCCTGAGCCCCAGCTGGCTCTAGATCTTGAAAAATGCAATTGTCTTAATTATTCTTGACTGGATTACTCTGAGCTACATACGGTTGTTTTCATTAACCATGTTTTTTGGCCTTAGAAATCATGCATGTCTACCACAAACTGGTTGTCTCTCAACACTGCAAAAAGAAGAAAAAGTGTTAGGCTACCATATACATTTAGATAATTTTTATAAAATATCAATACAAGTCTCAAAATTAATGTAATGTTCTTTTACTGTCCTTCCTGTGCCAAGGCATACCGTTTCATGGAACAGTAAACAGGTTAGCTAGCACATTAGCCAGAAAGGTTTGTTGGCCTATTTTAATTTCTAAATGTCCTGACAATTTATGCTACAGTGAAATGACTGAGTTATGGCTGTACTCTGCCCAGTTTCCCTCATTGTCACACCATTTTCAAGGACATGGTCACCTACTGTGTAACAAATCTCATTAGAGACCATTGTTCTTCATCCTCTCCCTCGTCCATCTCCACCAAATTCTTCCTCTATTTCTCTCTTTGATGTTGTCATCTATTATTCCAAAACACAGGTGAGCTTAGCTGCATTTTTCATTCATGCCAATATCCTCATTGCTTGTTGACTTTTATGCTTGTTAGTGTTTAAAAATTGACATTTGCATGTAGAGAGCGTTAGAGTTGCAATGATTTGATTCGGTATATTGAATGGCAGTGTTGTCGATATGACAACAAAGTGGCAACTGTGCATAACAAAGAGAGTTTTGTGCAGTTTTATAAAAAAAAGTTTGAATGAAACAGATTTGTGTGAAAATAGGTGAATAGTGCTAATGGGTTTGTGCAAATGGTCTTTCTTCTGGAACTTTGCATTATGGATTTGTGCATAGTTTAGTTTTAGTGTGTTAGGAATTGTGAAAACTGTGACTCAACCATGCTACTGTAACTCATTCTTATCTAGTTCTCCAGAAGAACTGGATGGACGCCCCTTTAGCTGACTTGAGTTATTCTGCACTGCACAGTAAAAGATATCAACAGCACAGGATGAATTAGATGAGAGGACGGCCATCAAACAATCATCTGTTTCTTATAAAAGTGGGAAAACACAAGATATCTTTTAGAAAAAAGCAGGCTTCATGGCACACACGCATTTGACAACATTACTGAGCACAAGTACAACCATTTTAAAATATTTTATTTAAATAAAAAATCTAACAATACCCAGCACGAGCACCTAATAACTCAGTCAGCCAGGTCAATGACGATGCTGGCTAGCTCATCACCCAGACGAGTTTCTGGTTGCTAAGCAACCAGAAACTCTTCTAACCTACCGAAATATATTTTAATAAAAATAATTACAGGATAAATTTATACATAGTCACGTTATATGATGACCCAAAGGCATGCGAACCAGTCCTCAAAAGTTTAGACTTTGTTAAACAGTTTTTATGTTTAAACACAAACCTGCTGTCAGAATGTTCCTCACAGACTGAGGAGCAGGTGGAACCAAACCCAAGATAGGGGTCACACTGAACACCCACTTCGATGTTCCTTCATGGAAAACAAACTTAAAAAGGTAAGTGTAAAGATACTGTCTCATACTTATAGCTTCAGTACAATGGCAGTGGTTGTTTTAATTAACTTAACAACACATACAAAGATAAATTACATTTTTGTCATACCCTTTTTATAACGTTAATGGTTTCGCCCAAAACTATTGCTGCAAACTCTTCCAAGGTTGATGGAAACTCTTATTTTCACTTTGTTACACTACCACACTACTTTGCTATCCATCACACTGGCACACTGTGAATTCATCCATGCAAGGTGGCAGGGGTAGGCAACTAGATTTACCGATGGGTCAATTTTGTTTGGCTGGGCGGAACTTAACTACATTAAGACATTATAATATGACATTAATTAAATACCAGCTTTACAGTTCAGTCAATTTGCAGACTGTCTTATGAATAGTACATTAGCCATCTGCAAAATGACTTACAGGAACAATTAGTGTCGAGTGCCTTGCTCAAGCACACAGTGACAGATCTTCCACTTTGTTTGCCTGGGGATTTGAACCAGAAGCCTTTGGCCAAACACTTTGACCACTAGGTTACCTGCAGCATCTTCATATTTAGTCCTTATGCCCATTCCTTGATATTAGACAGACAAAGTCATTAGAGTTGCAGTTCAGGACTCCTGCAATTAACTGTAGCTTTGGCATATTCACATGGGTGACAGATGAAAGAAAAAAACAAGATTATGTTTCTCAGTAAGAAGCCACGAGCTGCCAGAACAGCTTCAATGCGTCTTGGCATATTGCAGATTCTCTAGAACTCTGCTGGAGGGATGGAACACCGTTCATACAAAAGATATTCCCTCGTTTGGTGTTTTCATGATGGTGGTGGAGAGCGCTGTCTAAAAATCTCCCATAGGTCTTCAATTAGTTTGAGATGTGGTGATTGTGAAGGCAATAGTTATATGATTCATATAATTTTCATACTCGTTAAACCATTCAGTGCCATCCGTGTCCCAGTAACGAACCCTCATTTGAAGTCAATTAGATCCTTTCCTCTTGACCATCTTGATCCAATATCAACTTGTCTTGCTCAGCATTTTCATACATATCAGAGTGCATAATAGGAGGTTAATTGCTTAATTGTTTCATGCAGTACACCTGAATGGAAGCGTGTGCATTTGTTGCATTCCTCCACTTATTTATTCTGCTTTTACCTTTAATTAGTCACACGGCTGCATTTCAAAAAGCAGCAGGCCTCCAAATAACAACTCCTCTAGTGTTTGCAGTTTTCATTGCCAGTGTTATTACAACAGAAGGAGTCTCCTAGCCTGTTGGTTTGCCTCATTGCTTCTCTCCAGAAGCTCTTGAGGTCTAATTCCTTAGAGACACAGGCTGTGTCCTAAATTGCACCCTATTCCCTAGTGGACTTCTTTTCACCAGCGCCCATTGTGGTCCAAAGTTGTGTACTGTTAGGAAAAGGCTGCCATTTGGAATACATGGAGGGAGTTATATCTGACCTCCTGTTAATCCTGCAGCTTACCAGGAGACAGTGTATGTGTGTGTGTGTGTGTGTGTGTGTGTGTGTGTGTGCGTGCGTGCGTGCGTGCATGCGTGCGTGTGTGTGCGTGTGTGTTTGTATGGGACGGATCCAGTCGTATGTGCCTAGGTCTGTTTAAAAACTTGCTTTACTCCCTCATTTATCCAAACATCTACCTGCACTGTTTGTGATCTGTCCTGAAGTGCCTATGACATTTGTCTTAGGTTGGCTAGCTTCTGTGATTGTGTTTCAGTGTTGGGCTCAATTTACAATATTGTTAAAACAATTGCTTTTAAGGAAAAACTCCTAAACTGAAGGATTAATAAAAATGAAACCTTCATGCAAATATTATTTAATTATTACACTCTGTTACAATGTTTTTGATATACGTGTTTAAATTCTTTTTGAGTATTTTATTCTTTGTATTAGTCTAGGTTGATCTACAATTGTGTAATGCATTGTGGGGGAAAGTTTGGAGGGGGAGTTGATAGAGTGTTTGTGAGATAGGGCCACTCATGCAACTTTTGTATGGAAGTTCGTTTATATCTCTTTACTGAACTCCACGTTATGAAGATACCCTAAGAGTTCATTTCACATTACATATATGACCTAAGAGCAAATTCTAAGTTTACGTATTCTATTCCTGGAATCTGAATGGTCTGAATGAACCAAATAAAGAAGAAGAAAATTCATAGCCCATCTGTGATCTCTGTCCTCTGATGTTATTTTTATTCAGGAGACTCACCTAAAGAAATTTACATTCACATTAGATGAAAATGGATGGACTGAGTGCAGGATTTAGCTTTTTCCACCCAGTAGAGAGATACAGGGATTCTGATATCAAAGGAAATTTTCTTCCAATATTTAACTATTATTTCTGGTAGACATGGTTGCTGTTTGTTTGTGTTGAGCTACATCCATTGCATCTCTATACCTGCTGTTCAAATAATGATAACTTTTTTTGAAAGTGCTGGCACAATTAGTCGTGGAAAAAGAAATTCACTTAATGGACAGATAAATCCTGTCGTCCAACTACAAAGGAACAGCACAAAATAGCTGCAGTGAAATCAGAATCTGTGAAATGTTTTAAATCTCTATACACAACAAACATGCTTTTGATTTTGGTGACAAACCATGGGAAATTACTGGACAGAAAATTGTCTGTGTATAGCTCAGTAAACTAACTAGGCATTTTGTTAAACCAAATTTTCTTGTATGTATATTACTGAGTTCCAAGCTTAAACTTTACAAAATTTAAACATTTTTTTTGACATTGTACAAATGTTTTATTTGTTTAAGCCTATAATAATGTGTGTGATGTGTATGCTACTATATGCTTCTCATTAGATTTTGTTAAAGGGGCTCTAGCGAACCATTTGGCGAACCATCTCGCAAGTTTGCGAGATCTCTGTGTCAGTGAGATTTGTTTAAACACGTAATTGGACAAACGAAAAGTGGGAATGGGCCTTGCGGAAGTGATATTACATGGTGATATTGAGTTGGTGTTGGCTAACAAAGAGGATATGGCTAATGTCCTAGCTCTGACTGCAGACTACACTACACATAATATGGCTGACACAAAAATGTATTAAATTAGTGACTACTACATTCAGCTATATTGATATATCATATCACGGATGAGGTGACAAAAGGTCAAAGTCATTGTTGACAGTCATTGGTGTCATTGTTGACAAGTCATTGGTGACAAAAAGTCAAGTCAGACACTTTTAACAGGTTACTTGTAACCTGAAGGTAGCTAGTCTTCTGAACAGATTTGTATTGATATTTAAACATCCTTGGTGGGATAAACCTTACGACTCTATACTGCGTGTACAATTATTAGGCAAATCGTATTCCTCAAGATTTATTTTATTGTTGAACAAACACAATTCTCTCAGTCAATACAAAATATCATTGTACCTCAAACCTGAATGTTAAACAAAGGAAAAATTAGTTTTGATCTTTCTCTGGAGAATACATAAGTGTGCACAATTATTAGGCAACAATTAGTGTGCAGAATTATTAGGCAACTAAATTATAAAAATAATCTCTCCAACTCATTTATTCTCAATTTTTAGAGTAAGTGCAACAAATAAGCAACACAAAATTAAAATTAAATAACATTTCTGGCCTTTCAAAAATATTCAGTGACCGATATAGCCACCCTTCTTTTCAATAACTGCCATGAGCCTTCCATCCATGCAGTCTGTCAGTTTCTTGATCTGTTCACGATCAACTTTCGCTGAAGCAGCAACCACAGCTTCCCAAATGCTGTTCAAAGAGGGGTTTTGTGTTCCCTGACTGTAAATCTCATGTTTGAGAAGGGTCCACAAGTTCTCAATAGGATTTAAGTCAGGTGAGGAAGGGGGCCAGGTCATTATTCGGGCATCTTTGAGGCCCTTGCTTGCTAGCCAAGCAGTGGAGTACTTGGATGCATGTAATGGAGCATTGTCCTGCATAAAGAACATGGCCTTCTTGATTGCTGAGGACTTCTTCCTGTACCACTGCTTGAAGGAAGTATCTTCCAGAAACTGACAGTAGGTATGGGAGTTGAGTTTCAGTCCATCTTCAACCCGAAAAGGTCCAACTACCTCATAGTTAATGATAGCAGCCGATACCAGTACCCCTCCTCTACCTTGCTGGCGCCTGACTGAAGTGGTGCCCTGTGTCCATTAGTGATCCAGCCACGGGCCCATCCATCTGGTCCATCAAGAGTCACTCTCATTTCATCTGTCCATAAAACCTTTGAAAAATCTGTCTTCAGGTATTTCTTTGCCCAATCTATATGCTTCAATGTGTGAATCTTATTCAGTGGTGGTCTTCATTCAGCCTTCTTGACCTTGGCCATGTCTCTGAGCACTTGACACCTTGTACTTCTGGTCACTCCAGGTAGGTTGCAGTTCTGGAATATGATGGCACTGGAGGATAATGGGTTCCTGGTAGCTTCATGTTTAATTCTTCTCAAGTCTTTTGCAGTTAATTTGTGTCTTTTCTTCTCCATGCATTTTTTGCACCCCAGTTGACTATTCGCAACAAAACGTTTGAGTGTCCGGTGGTCACACCTCAATAATTTAACTATTTCAAGAGTGTTGCATCCGTCTGAAAGGCATTTTACAATTTATGGCTTTTCAGTGTCAGTTAAATCTCTTTTTTGGCTCATTTTACCTGAGGTCCTGAAGCTGCCTAATAATTATGCACACCTTGATCTAAGGTGTAATTCACTTTCACCACACCCTCCCTCATTACACAAATACATATCACTGAAAATGATTCAATCCAATGAGCATTCATGTTTATATGGTTAGATGTTGGAAAATGTGCATAGAAATAATAATACGATCAGAATACTCACTTGCCTAATAATTGTGCACACAGTGTACAATGCAATGTAAATAAACATGGCAATGTAAAGACACAGTTAGCTACAGGGAAAAAATTATTTGATCCCCTGCTGATTTTGTACGTTTGCCCACTGACAAAGAAATGATCAGTCTATAAATTTAATGGTAGGTTTATTTGAACAGTGAGAGACAGAATAACTACAAAATAATCCAGAAAAACGCATGTCAAAAATGTTATAAATTGATTTGCATTTTAATGAATGAAATAAGTATTTGATCCAATCTCAATCAGAAAGATTTCTTGCTCCCAGTTGTCTTTTATACAGGTAACGACCTGAGATTAGGAGCAGCTGAGATTAGGTGCTCCTAATTTCAGTTTGTTACCTGTATAAAAGACACCTGTCCACAGAAGCAATCAATCAATCAGATTCTAAACTCTCCACCATGGCCAAGACCAAAGAGCTGTCCAACGATGTCAGGGACAAGATTGTAGACGTACACAAGGCTGGAATGGGCTACAAGACCATCGCCAAGCAGCTTTGTGAGAAGGTGACAACAGTTGGAAGAAACACAAAAGAACTCTCAGTCTCCCTGGGTCTGGGTCTCCATGCAAGATCTCACCTCCTGGAGTTGCAATGATCACGAGAATGGTGAGGAATCAGCCCAGAACTACACGGGAGAATCTTGCCAATGATCTCAAGGCAGCTGGGACCATAGTCACCAAGAAAACAACTGGTAACACACTACGCCGTGAAGGACTGAAATCCTGCAGCGCCCGCAAGGTCCCCCTGCTGAAGAAAGCACATGTACGGGGCCGTCTGAAGTTTGCCAATGAACATCTGAATGATTCAGAGGAGAACTGGGTGAAAATGTTGTGGTCAGATGAGACCAAAAGCGAGCTCTTTGGCTTTAACTCAACTCGCCGTGTTTGGAGGAGGAGGAATGCTGCCTATGACCCCAAGAACACCATCCCCACCGTCAAACATGGAGGTGGAAACATTATGCTTTGGGGGTGTTTTTCTGCTAAGGGGACAGGACAACTTCACCGCATCAAAGGGACGATGGACGGGGCCATGTACCATCAAATCTTGGGTGAGAACCTCCTTACCTCAACCAGGGCATTGAAAATGGGTCGTGGATGGGTATTCCAGCATGACAATGACCCAAAACACACGGCCAAGGCAACAAAGGAGTGGCTCAAGAAGAAGCACATTAAGGTCCTGGAGTGGCCTAGCCGGTCTCCAGACCTTAATCCCATAGAAAATCTGTGGAGGGAGCTGAAGGTTCAAGTTGCCAAATGTCAGCCTCGAAACCTTAATGACTTAGAGAAGATCTGCAAGGAGGAGTGGGACAAAATCCCTTTTGAGGTGTGTGCAAACCTGGTGGCCAACTACAAGAAACGTCTGACCTCTGTGATTGCCAACAAGGTTTTGCCACCAAGTACTAAGTCGTGTTTTGCAGAGGGGTCAAATACTTATTTCACTCATTAAAAAGCAAATCAATTTATAACATTTTTGACATGCGTTTTTCTGGATTTTGTTGTTGTTATTCTGTCTCTGACTGTTCAAATAAACCTACCATTAAAATTATAGACTGATCATTTCTTTGTCAGTGGGCAAACGTACAAAATCAGCTGGAGATTTTTTTCCTCACTGTAATTAGCTTAAATAGCTCATTGTAACTCTCAAAAACTATTTCACACATTTTAGTGTGTGTCCATTACTAAGTTGCAAGAATTGGCATTCCTTTATAAGCTTTGGAAACATTAGTAATAGTGTAAATAAAGAAATTATTTCCACGCAACCCATTCACTGAAAGTTACTGTATGTTTTATTGTTACCGGCAGTAATACTGTTACCAGCTCACACTGGGGGGCCTATAGAGATATTTGAAGCTTACGTGTGAAAAGGTTAAGAAGATGAGATACGGTGTAATTCCCCTTTCAGACTACTGAGAAACAGTGTGTGTGAATCTGATTCAGACCACTGCATTAACAAGTTGACGTAATATATTCCCTCAGATCGTCTATTGAAGATCTTTCCATTTGTAGAAAGCATTCAACCAATTCCAATTGAGCTACTTATTTGCAGTCCTATGGAAAAGTTAAGAGTCACTTTACAAAGCGATGGCTGAGTGTATTGGCAATCTATACAAAAAAATAAAAATATATATATATATATCCAAAGAAATTTTAAGTCTCCACATTTGAACAAATCTGGCAACCTCTCCGATCCATTTGGTCAACGAATGTGACAACTTAATAAAGTAGCTCCACATTTTATTAAATCCAGTGCTCACACATCATTTGTGTACATTGAAGCCTGGGGTTGTGTGTGTGCCTTGCATTCTAACTGTGGACGGGAGGGCTTGAGGGAGGGATGATGCTGGATGTGGGGGCTGGAAGCGGATGGGTTGGAGGGGTATATTTTCTTTTCGGTTTTTCACTAACTCTTTCTTCCTTTTCTTGTCTGGGTTTGTTGTTGAAAGAACAAGACAAAGAAGTTGATTCCATATGTGCATGATTATACCTAATCCATGTTTGCTTGTTAATAAAAACATATTTGAAACAGAGACACTTTTTTATTGTTCTACCAGAACCCAGCACTGCACCCACATTAAAAGAGTGTAGAGGGAGAGTCACTAACCCCAGGGGGCTGATTAGCCATATGAACATGCACGTACACACGAGATCACAAAGACACACACACATGCAATGCACGTATGCACACGTAACCGAAATGTAATCATATCCGATTCATTTTAATATTCAATGTGTTTAATGTAAACATTTTATATGTTCAATGTAGCCATATCTGATTCTGTTTAATGTTGAAGGTGTTTAATGTAAACATGTCTGATTTTGTGTCATGTTGTTTTTTATATGAGAAGATCCGCTTTGGGTTAACTCGTTTAAAATAACCTTCTGTGATTTTGTTAAATTTGTTTAATGTTTCAGATTATTTTTAATTTGTTTATTGTAACCATATTGGATTTTGTTTAATGTTAAATGTGTTTAAGGTAAGCATATTTGATGTTGTGTAACGTGTTTAATGTAACCTGATCTGATTTTGTTTAATGTAACCTTATCTGTTTCTATACAGAGTTTAATTTATTTAAAACACAATCAGTAGTTGAAACAAGAACTATGGCTTCTCCCCTCTGTTTCTGTAAAAAGCTGATGGATGGGGATGGAGAAATGTAAGCACTAAAATGTATAGACAGAGCTTGGAACGTAAAGACAGACGATCCATGATATCATCATTATAGTTTTAACCAGGTTTTGACGGTGTAGAATGGATGATTACATCGACTTCGTTTACACACACTGGAGTAAAACAAGATGACACAGTAAATCTAAGCTCATGAGGCATTTTTAAGTAATATTATTCAACATTTGTGTAAAAAATGTATTGGTTCAAAATATTTCTTGAAACAATCCCAGGTTACCCCTTTAATGTCCCATATCTGGTTTGAAACAGTGTTTATAAGCATAGCAATGCATTGTTTAGTTGAAAAAGAAACTGTCATTTTCTATGGATTTTTCCTGTATTGTGTGAGGTACTAAATATTACACAGAGGCCATCCAAGTTGTTCCTATAGAAGTTAAATTACAGGGATGTGTTTACATGTTGGGCATGTATCTCTAGTTGTGTTGCATTTGTTCCTATGGTAACTAATGTAAAAACATGTTAGGATTAGGATTTTTTTTCAACTGACAGTTTAAGCTTTGTTTGCTCCTATGGAAGCTGTCTTTGGGGTTGTGCTCCATCTTAAAGACGTTATGTTGTTATAAAAGCTCATGTTGAGATTGGATGTATCGTGTTCGACTGTTTGTTCATGTAAAAGCTCTGTTCTGTAGGTGGGATGGTTCAAAAGCTTGGATGGCAGTACATGTTTATGTTCACACACACACAAACACACACACACACACGTAAAACATATGCAGTGTGTGTGTTTAATCTACTTCTACACATTGTTCTCATCCCCTGCCATCAGCCTGGAATGTACAATAGTGTGTGAGTGTGGGTGGAGAGGACATACAGTGTGACGCTCAAAACACCAGAGTATTCAAACATTATAAAGTAACGTTAATTTTTCCTGCAGACTGTATTTCACTGGTCTGCACATTACGACATAGTTAAACACCTGGCTGAGTGCTCCGCCTGATACAAGTATGACCCGCTTAGAAAAAAGAACATGAGATTTTCAGGAGTTGAGCAATCCTGGCAGCTATAGTTCCATCAAGCAAAAATGAAACGTGGTATAGTGCTTACCTCAAACAGATGTTAGCCACTTTTCTAGCCACTAGCAAGTTAACTGCAATCTTATCTCCCGGCTTGCGCTATATTTTAATGGATGGCCTCATTTCAGTGTTTAGTGGCTGATGACCACTGAGATGTTTTCTGTCTACTTTTACTTCTGCATATGGTGAAAACTATGTACGGAAATTGCTAACGCAGAAGTGGTCAGTGGCAATAATCCAAGGTGCATCCAATGTCCGTTATTATGAACAGCTGTCTCACTAGAAACAGCTGTGCACGGGCTCGAGAACTAAACAAGGGAACAGGTGGATTGTGGGAATAACATGCCAGATGGACACAAAACTTGAAATAATATTACCCCAGTTGAACATAAGTGGTTGGATTATGTTCCTTTGGTGACTTGTTATCGTCCACTGTGTGTGTGTGTGTGTGTGTGTGTGTGTGACAGAGACAGACACAGCTGTAGCATCCCACAGAAAAATGGTCTGTGACTGTGTGACTCTGTGTGTGTGTGCATGTGTGTGTGTGTGTGTGTGTGTGTGTGTGTGTGTGGGTGTGTGTGTGTGTGTGTGTGAGATGGAGACAGCTGAAGCCTCAAGACAGATCCGTCATTCAGTCGTGAGAGAGTGTGGGCATCTCAAAGGCACGCACACACACACACACACACACACACACACACACACACACACACACACACACAGCTACACTCTGGCGGAAGAGAACTATGTTTAAATAAACACTGTCATAAATGAATGGGTGTGGGAGCTTTGAAAAAGCCCAAAGATAAAGGTGGTATGAGCGATCTGGCAGGAAAGCTCAATCGGATTCCTCTCATTTAAACAGAAGCACAGTGTTCTAATCTACCTCTTGTAGTCAATTTATTATTTATTTTTACCATGGTTGGCCTGTACCCATGTGTCTCTCTCTGTCGCTCTAATTTCTTTCCAATTTAAAGGACTTTGTTGGCATGTGAAACAAGTGAAAAATCCCAAACGTGAAAAAAAAGAAAGTAATTATAAATAACTAGTGAAAGTATGACTTTCTCTTTCACACACACTCACAAATCTCACCAAAACATCATCATGCATCACTAGATGCTTACAGAAGGCCCGGCCTTATGTAAACTGCCCTGCGGGCTGTTCCATGACTGTCCCTCGCTCCCAGAATCATTTAGGCACTTGTGTGAGGGAGCGCTCATCTCGTCAGTGGTTTGTGAGCAGGGAGCAAGGTGACAGACACAGAGTGCCTCACCGGGCATTTGCATACTTAGGCCGGGGCTGCGTGGCGTGCGCGCGCACACACACACACAAACACACACACAGAGGGAATGCTAATGAAACTTCAGAGAATCTGATCCACCTGAATTATCAAAGCCACGACTGAGTTCGGCGCTCAGTGCAAACCTATTGATACCTTTGAGTGCCAGGACACTTTAAGCCTGGGAGAACCATTAGCCCCACAGGTGTATGGCTGCCCTGGGAAACAATACAAACATCAGGACTCATCCCAACTGCAGTGGCCTCAACTGTGGAGGTCAGGCACGTCAGTGAGAGAGTGCATTCAGGGAGCTGTATACTGTAGGTCATATGGACCTGCACGGGCACTGGGGCTGAGCTGTGATAAAGTATGCATGAATGCTGCCTCAGATTTATGGGGGGCTTCTGTACGGAGGCTCAGAGGTCAGATTCGAGACAGACATGATGCATCTGTAGCCATGGTGAACTTCAAAAGGGTCTGGCACTGATGCTTAATCAGGAAGATGCATAGTAGAGCTGCACGGACGGGTTGCTTTCTGCCTTTTTAAAGGAAGGTATAACAGTTATTCTCGAGACAGCCGAAGTATTGTGTTTGACCACATGTCGTTAAACAAGTCACCGGGTGGTTATGAACACCCTTTATATGGTAATATAGGTGTTATTTAGGAGTTATGAACACCCTTTATATGGTAATATAGGTGTTACTTAGGAGTTACCCTCAGCTGGTGAACACAGCCCAAAACCTTTTACTTCTTCAACCTCTTCCAACATGTTTCAAGTGCTTAGTTGATTCAGAATTTGTTGATTGTGGGCAGTGATTTATGGAGGTTGTATGTAAACGCTAAAACGAATATACAGTGCCTTTGGAAAAGTATTCAGACCCCATCACTTTTCCCACATTATGTTGACATTGGTAATTTATAATTGATATACATCATTTTTTGTGATCAATCTACACACAATACCTGATAGGGATAGCGATTTATTTTTTATGGTTATTAAACTCTCTCGTATACAAACCTTCCATCACCTGCCTGAATGACTACCGCCCGGTAGCACTGACCTCCACCATCATGAAGTGCTTCGAGCGGCTGGTCAGACCACACATCTGCTCCACCCTTCCTGACACCTTGGACCCCCTTTCAATTTGTATACCGCCCCAATAGATATACGGACGATGCCATCGCCCGGACGACACACACCGCCCTCTCCCACCTGGAAAAAGACAACAAACACGTGAGGATGCTGTTCATGGACTACAGCTCAGCATTCAACACTATCGTACCCACTAAGCTTGTTCCTAAGCTCAGGACCCTGGGACTTAACACCTCCCTTTGCAATTGGATCCTGGACTTCCTGACGGGCAGACCCCAGGTGATGAGAATGGGCAACCTCACTTCCTCTGGACTGACCCTGAGCACTGGAGCCCCAGTCACTTCCTGTACTCCCTGTTCACGCATGACTGCGTGGCCACACACAGCTCCAACATCATCCTCAAATTCGTGGATGACACTACCATCTCCAACAACGATAGGAGCTCTTATAGAGAGGAGGTAAGGAACCTTGCTACATGGTGCCAGGACAACAACCTCTCTCTCAACGTCTGCAAGACTAAAGAGATGATCGTGGACTTCAGGAAGCGGCAGAGGGGGGGTCATGCCCCCAAACACATGGATAGAGCTGAAGTGGGGAGAGTCTCAGAATTCAAGTTGCTCGGTGTGTTCATCAAGGATCACTTTGTCCAGACAAGCAAACTCGGCAGTGAAAACTGCCCAAAAATGACTATACTTCCTGAGGAGACTCAAGAAATTTGGCATGTCTGTAAAAACTCTCACCAACATCTACAGGTGCACCATTGAGAGCATCCTCTCAGTCTGCATTACTGCCTGGTACGGCAGCTGCTCCGCTGCGGACTGCAAGTCCCTCCAGAGGGTGGTGAAGCCTGCGGAGCGCATCATCGGCTGCCATCTCCCCTCTCCGTGCAAGACATCTACCGTACACGATTAGGAAAGCACAGAACATCATCAAAGATCACAGCCACCCAGGCTATGGTCTGTTCACACTGCTGCCGTCTGGTAGATGCTACCGGACCATTGGAGCATGCACTTCCAGACTCAAAAACATTTTTTTCCCTCAGGACATAAGGCTCCTCAACCAGCAACACTGATCCATGATCATACTGATCACACACGAACATTCCAGATGCTCTGATGCCATTTCAGGCATATTACTGCCATACTTGCCATATCTACAATATTCAATACTACTACCAATATTGCCGCTATTTTACAGTACTCTTTTTAAACTGCTGCTATGTACAGTGTTATGTGTATTATTGCTTTATCCTCGTTATATATTTACTGTGTGTACATTTTTCTTCTTAATTATCACTACGTAACTGTAGTGTGCTGTGCCATCATTCATAAGCTTATTGCAGTCATGTGCATCTATAATATTCAACATATTTACCAAATGCTGCTAGTTCACACTGTTATGTATATTACTGCCATACTTACCAAATCCCATGTTCTATTATACTACCCATTATGCTTTAGGAATTGTTCAGGACAGACAAAACGTTCGCTGGCTACAACCTTCAGTAGCTACATTATAGGGAGCCTAAAATACAACAGTTCTGGTGTATTCTCGAATTATGCATTTGGATTTATTCAGGATAGACAAATACTTTGCTGGCTACAACCTTCAGTAGCTATGTTATAGGAAGCCTAAAATGAAACCGTTTAGTGTTATATTGAGACTATTTCTGGTCTATTTTCGAATTATGCATTAGGATTTGTTCAGGATAGACAAAAACTTCACTGGTTACACGATTCCCTCGTATTTTCACTTGACAAAAAAGTCAGTTATCGTCACCTATATTGATACTTATTGTATCAATGTCATTCACGAATGGCTAATAAGCTGTTAAAACGGCCAGTGGCAAAAGCCATACAGTTCATTGATTCTATTTGTGGTGGAGGTAAACTTAATAAGAAATATTATCCAGTTTAACAAAATGCTTAACGGTGTCTAAGGAAATATTCAAAATTGGCGTGATGTTAACGCTTGACTAAATCATATAATGTAGTGGTTAAAGACACAGCCTCTCACTTGGGCGACCCGGGTTCAAATCCCGGGAGGGCAACAACGATCAGCACATTTTTGTGGGCCGGCTGAACTAGGCATGCCTGGTTTCTTGTTTAAAATGCTGCTAGTGTACAGTGTTATGTTTATTTATGAACATGGAGACGCAAAAATAATATAATGGAATATTTAAAAAATATAAATATGCATGCATATATACATACTAATTGCTTATATCTAAATATAAGCATCATATTGCATATATGTATATATATTTAAACATTTATTCACACAATGTATTTAAATATATTTCAGTTTTATTATAATATATACTACCAGTCAAAAGTTTTAGAACACCCCCATTTTTCCAGTTTTTATAGAAATTGAAGCAGTTCAAGTCCAGAGGTTACCAAAAATGGGAACATATTGTACATTTCAGCGTTATAAAAATGCCATTTTTCAAGGAAGAAGTAATAGGTTAAAAACTTACAACTGTTCTGCAGCAATGGAAGTACATTTAGATGATGCTAACAATTCCTGCAGGTGTCCCAACTTTTGTTGATTACTTACAAACCCTTTGTCTGTATAAAAGCAGTGCTGGAACAGATTGATTGAACCTTTCTTTTGAAAGGCAGTTTTTCGTTTTTTTCATATGGCATTGCAGCCAATCAACTCCACCTTTGACTCTGTTCAGAGCGTGTTGTTTTAGTAGTTTTGGTCTTTAAACAGGTGTTTGCCAGTGTCTGGCAAACGTCAGTCATGACTTGATATTATTTTTTTGAAAGCAGAGGCGTCTTCCTTCCTGACCTCCCATGTATACCAATTTTCTTCAGTGTCTTTCTGACAGTTGACTCCTGCACTTCAATATTGATTGTGGCAAGTTAGGCCTGTATGTTCCTTGATGTTGTTCTGAGGCATGATGTGTTACCACACACCCTTATCGAAGACAAACCAGACCAAGTTTTTATATTTATTGATGGCTGGACTCTCCTAAATTACTCTCTAATGATTTTCTAATAATTTGCACCTGCTTTTCCATAATTTGCATTTCACTTTTTCTCATCACAGTATATTTCACCTGCCATAGGATTACATGAATAGAAATAGAATGAACAACTAACTTGCTTGAATGGGGCTCAATTTCTATTCCATCCATGTCTATGCTTAATCCTATCAGAAATCCTGTCACTTTTAAAAAGTTGGGCCAGATAATGCATCAGAAACATATGGAGAGCCCAATATATTATACTATATATGTAACATACGTAGGTGTATGGACCTATGTAAATCGACTGTGTCATGGAAAGATGAACTGTCTCTGTGGTATATGTTCTTGTGTTGTGCAAAGCCTGATCTCAGTCAGAGGAAGGATGAGAGATGGAAAGAGGTAGGAAAGCTCAGTGTTATTTGTTCGTGAGGTTTTACAGAACAATAAGACGGGATATAGCCATAGCACCAGATGCCTCAGCTTTGACTATAGGCCACAGGCAAATGCTAGAGCAAGGGTCCAGAGTCACATCAGCAAGCAATCTACACAGGGAGATGTCCACGCACAGACGTCTCTACAGAGAACTAGAAGCAGCTTCTATTGAAGAAAAGGGTAAATAGAGGATTTTGGGCATGAAGCAAAATGTTAAAGAGTAAAAATACTATACTCATCTCATTAGACAGGAATGAGATATTTCAGTCTTTACACACACACCCTGCTACATTCGCCTGTGTTATGTGCATCCTGGGTCATTCAAGAGACCGCTGTCCGAGTAAAAATAATTATATATAGAATGCGATTTGTTGTTCATCTCTACCGCGCTGGGAGAGCTAAATAAGTTGTCTGACTGGCTGTAATTATTCATGATGTGATCAGTGCACGGATATGAACCCAGATGTCAACATTTCACACCACAGTTAACAGCCGTCTGTTCAGGAGTGCTCATACGTTTATCTGTCAGATTATGTAATTTGTTTCTTAAAATGAGTACAGGTATTATGACTCTTACATTGTATACACTTACATTAGAGTAGTCTTGCATGTGGTTTTGTTTGTAAGAGTAAAACTGACAATAAAGAGATTTTGTTTCTGTAGCTTATGGCAGCTTGATATACATTCCCACCTACTGGATTAGTCAACATTTTTACAGATGTTTTTACATTTTTACATTTTTACAGCCTTTTACAATAGACGTCGTATTTTTATTCCATCTAGGCCTTAAACATTACAATACAATATGCATAAGTGGTGCCTGTCTGTCTCAGTTTATGTGGTGATGCTGAACCTTCCCTTAGCTGAGTAGGATGCATTTCCTTTCCTAAGTCTAAAAACGCATTCAAATAAAACTGCAGCAGAAAGAGCTCTGGGTTGTGACGCATTCTTCTCTTGACATAAACTGTGATGCATTCAGTAGAAGACAACAGTGTTCCCAGAGGGCCACAAGAATCTATTCCTACTAAGCAACACACCTGACCAACTGAGTTCATTGATTAGTTCGGCCAGTGACAGTTGTTTGTAAAAATCCAAAACATCTCGAGTTACTGTGACACTCGAGGACCAGGGTTAACTACGCCTGACCTAGTACATCGTATTCATCAAACAATCATCCTCACAGCCATCTCAGAATAAGCACATCGTTTTCACTTTACTGTGATATGCTGTATACATACAGTGGATGTAAAAAGTCTACACAGCCCTGTTAAAATGCCAGGTTCTTGTGATGTAAAAGAATGAGACAAAGATAAATCATGTCACACATTTTTCCACCTTTAATGTGACCTATAACGTGAACAATTCAATTGAAAAACAAACTGAAATCTTTGAGGGGGAAAAATAAAAAACTCACAATAACCTGGTTGCATAAGTGTGCACACCCTTAAACTAATACTTTGTTGAAGCACCTTTTGATTTTATTATAGCACTCAGTCTTTTTGGGTAGGAGTCTATCAGCATGGCACATCTTGACGTGGCAATATTTGCCCACTCTTCTTTGCAAAAGCACTCCAAATCTGTCAGATTGCGAGGACATCTCCTGTGCACAGCCCTCTTCAGATCACCCCACAGATGTTCAAAAGATTCAGGTCTGGGCTCTGGCTGGGCCATTCCAAAACGTTAATCTTCTTCTGGTGAAGCCATACTTTTATAAAACCTTAATTTCAGCCCAAACCCTAACAGGCAGCCAGTGTAAAGAGGCTAGTACTGGAGTAATGTGTTCAATTTTTTAGTTCTAGTTGGGATTCTAGCAGCTGTGTTTAGCACTAATTTAAGTTTATTTATTGATTTATCAGGGTAACCGGAGAGAAGAGCATTACAGTAATCTAATCTAGAAGTGACAAAAGCATGGATTCGTTTTTCTGGATCAGTTTTTGATAAAATGTTTTGCAATGTTCCAAAGATGGAAAAAAGCAGCTCTTGAAATAAATTTTATTTTATGTTCATCAAAGGAGCGACTGGAACATTTCATAAATGTTATTTGTCTTCAGGAAGGCATTCAGTTTTTGGGAAATACACTTTTCTAAGATTTTTGAGAGGAATGGGAGGTTCGATATTGGCCTATAATTGTTTAATATGTCAGGATCCAGATTTGATTTTTAAGAAGAGGCTTACTTTCCACTATTTTTAGTGAGTTTGATACACATCCGGAGGATAGGGAACAATTAATTATGTTCAACATTGGCTGACCTAGCACAGGAAATAGATCCTTAAGTAATTTTGTTGGAATCGGGTCTAGCTGACAATTTGTGGGTTTAGAACTCATTACTTATTTAGTGAACGTGTTGCGCGATACAGAATCACAAAATTCCCCACTGACACCAGGTGTCCCCACTGACACCAGGTCAGAGATGTTCTGGGTATTCTCAGGACAACTGAGATTTTGGGGACTATAACTATTTAAGGAGTCAGTTATTTGTTTTCTAATGGTGATGATCTTTTCATCAAAGAAGTTCATGTATTCATTACAGCTAAAGTGAAGACCCACTTCACTTGTTGAGCGTTGCTTTTTTGTTTACTTTTGCAACTGTATCAAAGAAAAATTTTGGATTGTTTTTGTTCACTTCAATCAGGTTGGAGAAATAAGCTGATCGAGCAGATGTGAGTGCTTTTCGGTATTGTAGTGTACTGTCTATCCAGGCTAGTCTGAATACTTCCAACTTGGTGGAGCGCCAATTTCGCTCCAAATTTCTGGAGGCTTGCTTGAGTGCTCTAGTATTGTCTGTGTACCAGGGAGCAAGTTTCTTGATGAGTGAGCCTGGAGGAATATCAGTAAATCTATTTCTAGCCTGAGAATTTATATTACGGCTTTTAAAAGTCATAGTTTGGGGTGCAAATAGGTTTTAACAGTAAATGTAATAAGACTGTGATCCGATATTCCAGGATTAAGGGGAGTAATTATTAGATCTACAATATCTATTTCTCGTGACAGGTCTAAGTCTAAGGTATGATTGTGGCAGTGTGTTGGACCTGAGCTTTGTTGGACAAAACCTATTGAGTCAATAATGGCTTCAAAGGCTTTGGACTTTTCCATATGAATATTGAAATCGCCAAAGATTTGAATACTATCTGCCATGACTACAAGGCTAGACCAGAATTCAGGAAACTCACTGAGGAACATTGTGTATTGCCCGGGGGCCCTTGTAAATAGTAGCTATGAAAAACTATTTATCAGCCTGGTTAGGTTTCATGAGTAAAACTTCAAAAGAATGAAAACCAGTGATGTGTTTAAGTGTAAAATTATATTTACAGTCATTAATATTTGCAACACCCCCCCTTTTTGGGACGCTCAGGGGATATGATCACTAGTGTAGCCAGGAGGAGAGGCCTCATTTAGGGCAGTAAATTCATCAGGCTTTAGCTATGTTTCACACAAGCCAATAACATAGCCTATACTAACAGGCTGGATAACAGCCTGCATCCTGACCTGGACCCTATCTCATGGTGAGGCTATAGGAGTATAGACTCAATGTTCCTAGATAAAAGAAGAGCACCACCCCAGCTAGGATGGAGTCCGTCGCTCTTCAGCAGATGAGGCTTGGCCCTATTTCTGGGAGAGTCCTGATGAATAATGGGCATGAAAAGTAACTGAATTAAGCTTGACACAATGTATGAGAGTACTAACTATCTCTGTACGAAGGACGCTAGGTAGGAAATGTGATGCCCCATTACTGATGGGTCCTAAACAGCCTGTCCATACCACCTGCTAGGAACTGTGTATGTGACTGTCATAGGACTCTCTGAATAGACTTTGGCCAGCTTTTTGCCCTCCTTTTCAAGCCATCCAGATTCTCTCCATGAGAGGCAGGTCCGGAGGGGTGGAGCAGGTCCGGAGGGGTGGAGCAGGTCCGGAGGGGTGGAGCAGCCGCTCCCACTGCCTCTCGAAGGTTTCAGCCACCAGCCGTACTCGCCTGTGCGCGCCCTCATTGCTCCGGCTTGTACCGGCCTTCTCCCGGTGCGTGCTCTCCAGGGTCCTGAAGTTCCATGGCCAGCGCTCCCCCGATGGGAGCGTGTCCGGCGCAACACAACCACAGGTGCTGCAAAACACATGCATAACATGGCTAAACGGATTGTACAACATTTAAGGACCATTAGGAAGTGTGTTTTTAAGCCATTTTACACCAGTTGGTACTTTGTTTACCTTTAGTTGCATATGGAAACTTACACGAACCACACAGCAAAACCACACGTATCTGTGTTCCAGAGTCTACTCAGTCTAACTAATGTGTTTATTAGATTGCTCCAACTGTCCTAACATTTTTTGACAAATATGTATACACTTTCGTTTTTAAAGACAAAACATCTCATTATTTGATCTGGATAGTAGACAGTTGACTTACAGCTTGGTGAACATTTGCTTCAGAATTGATTATTAAGCTTTTAAGTTGTAGGTATTGTGTTTTGCACTTGCTTTGGTTTAGGCATTGATTGTATATTGGTTTAGGTTAGAGATCAAGAAAGAGAGGAGTACCGTAGCTTCTGACTGTACAATAAAAGGCTTGTTTGTAGTCATATGTCATACGTACTGTATTTTGAAAGTTCCTGTTGCGTGTGTATGAGTGGTTTCATCAATCATGTGTTTTTGCACACAAGTGGGCTTTTCGCATACTACAGGTAAACCCTCTTGACTGGCTGAAATGTGAGAAAAGGTAAAATTATAGCCACAAGACCCAAATCACATAAAACACCCAATCGATTATGCTGCACAAATGTATTATTTTTGCTGTGACAGACATTGATTTATTTTTATATATTTCCCGGTAGTCCACAAAGTTATGAATTAACTGTGATTCTCCATCTTGCTGTTGGTAAGTCAGAGAGGTTTGACAGACAGTTCAACTCATGGTCAGGGAAGTGTAGGCACCAAAAGACATTTTGGAAATTGGATGTTGTTCCCAGTTAAGATAAAGTACAATACTGTGTGGTATCTTGTGAAACTCTTGGTTGGATTTTGGGACGTGACTGTGAGCCAACTCACAAGCCAATATTGGATCAATGTTAGCTTTGCTGTGATGAAGCCAAGGGGGGAGGTCAGGATTTTAATCCTCTGAGCTCTCTGTGGCTTTGTTGTTCTTCTTGCCACTCCAATGCCTATTTATGAGGTATTCTAATTGTATTGTGGATCACACTGTTGCGCAAACTTGCTTTTGACAAGTTGCAGTGGGATTAGATGATTCATCTGTCACACTATTAACTTGAGCTGTTTCCATAGAACAGAAAGTTAAGTCAAAGTTATGTCATGGATCAGCTGTAAAACTGTGGCTTAGTTGTTCTCCTTTCTGCTCCCAAAGAAAAATATGATATTACTTTTGGTTGACCAACTTATAAAAGTTATACAAATTATATATATTTTTTTACATTTTTCGAAAATATAAAAGGGTATTTAGATGGCACAGTGACACCCTATGGTGCTTGTTTTCAAACTTCAATAAAAATTGAGTGTTGAATTTTAGCAAACAGAAAAATGAGCTGGGGAATTGTGAATTTCGAAAGGCACAGCACTTTTTAGTTTTGGTCGAACATCTTACAAAAGATGTTATGTTTTGTTGTTTAAAAAACAGAAAAAGCTATTCAGATATCACTGTGATTCCCTACACTACTAAATGTGTTCTCACTTCAAGAGATATTGTGTAAACTGTGTAGAAATCATGCATTGGCCAAGGGATTTTGTTTGCTGCTGCTGATTGCCATTGCTTGTTTAAGAGAAGATAATTGTGTTGCTTTGTAAAGCTGCTAGAAGAAAAGAACTGTGCATCTCCTGTTGGCCAACATAAATTCTGTATTTTAGGATGGACATTTGTATATACCCACACAATGACATAAATGTTGTGAAACCCTATCATTCCACTATTACTGAAGACATGTAATGGATATTTTGGGGAATTGCAATACAAAAATTCTACATGTAGCCCCTTTAATACAATATGTTACAGCTTACGCTCCCCGCACCCTCCCACAGACAGTTCCACTTGAACGTGCTGTATGTCTCATTTACTTTGAAGAGCGGAACTAGTATAAGGACTGACTTACCTACTTTTAATTGAACTACTGAAATTACTTAGTCAAACGCTCTGTTGAAGAATTAGGTAGCTAAGCCAGTAGCCTCTTTACAGCCACCTACTACCAGAGATTGGCAAGATACATCAAAATTTATATTAAAATAAAATACCAAATACCTTAATTTTAAGTGTATCAAAATGAATTACAAAATACAGCAGCCACACCATGCATCAAAATAAACTACTGC
Organism: Esox masquinongy; assembly: GCA_016801175.1. Classification (NCBI taxonomy): domain Eukaryota; kingdom Metazoa; phylum Chordata; class Actinopteri; order Esociformes; family Esocidae; genus Esox; species Esox masquinongy. The sequence goes on from JACXGI010005797.1 coordinate 24,238, forward strand.
ATTTTTGTATTTTAAAAATACTGAAAATACTTTTACAAGGTAGCATGAAATCACTTTGCAAAAATTCCGTCTATCAGTCTATTTGATCTATCCCTTCACCGGTACACTGACTCAGTTGATTCCATCTATCAGTCTATTTGATCTATCCCTTCACCGGTACACTGACTCAGTTGATTCCATCTATCAGTCTATTTGATCTATCCCTTCACCGGTACACTGACTCAGTTGATTCCATCTATCAGTCTATTTGATCTATCCCTTCACCGGTACACTGACTCAGTTGATTCCATCTATCAGTCTATTTGATCTATCCCTTCACCAGTACACTGACTCAGTTGATTCCATCTATCAGTCTATTTGATCTATCCCTTCACCAGTACACTGACTCAGTTGGTTAATTAGACAATGTTTGATAGCAACAGCTTTTCTCTGTCTAACGAGTCATGCGATATCTGATATATGCAACCAGTTAACAGATTGAATATTCACACATCCCTGTGATTGTGAGGGCTGGGTTCGCCTGTGTGGTTTTGTTTTTGTTTTGTTGCGTTGTTCCTGTGCTGTCTTGAACGTAGCCTGATTACCTGTATTAGTCCCTATTAGTTTCACCTGTGTTTCTGTTCTTCCGCCCCTCTCTGTTCCTATTTAGTTCAGTCCTGTTTGTAGTTTCCTTGTGAGGTATTATGTTTCGCCACCCTACTGAGCCCTTCGTTTGCATTCCATTGTAGTATAGTTTCTCTGTGTACCAGACATTTGCCAGCCCGTTGTAATTCGACCTTGATTCTCGCTCCCGTCCTTCTGTGCCTCTGCCTGATTCTGACTGACCTGTGTGCCGAGCCTTGCCTGCCCTGTTTTGCCTGTTTTCGGATAGTGATTAAACGTAGGGCTCTGCACTTGGATCCTCTTCCGTGTATGTGTTCAAGACAGTGATCACCCAGATGAAGGTTAGTTTTAAAGTAACCAGTAGTTTAGTGTTTAACTAACAATTTGCTAATGATTCATTATTTTATCCTAATTTAATTACTTGGTGTTTGGCGATTAAGGGCCTACTTTGAATCTGCAACACTGACTCAGTGACAGTCATTCATAAAAAAAAACTGATGACACCTTTATTCATAGCAACTAGTTTCTAAGTAATTAATCATTTGATTGTTAATCATAAATACACTGCTCAAAAAATTAAGGGAACATTTAAATCACACTTCGAGTCTCAATGAAGGAAATGTATTAAAGATCAAAATCTTTATTGTACATTGTGTAATTTGTTGAGAACAAAGTTAACTTGAATTTCACTTGAACGTAACAACGGTCAATGGAAACCAAAACCTGCAACCGATTGGGGCTGGATTCGAACTCACACCGAAAATCAAAGTAAACAATTTAAATCACAGACTGTTCCAACTTGCGTGAATTTCATCACGGCAACTCATAATGTGACCAAGTAGTGAGTATGGCCCCCACGTGCCTGTATGCACTCCTGATAACATCTGGGCATGCTCCTGATGAGATGGTGGATGGTGTCCTGGGGGATCTCCTCCCAGACCTGGATCAGCGCATCAGTGAGCTCCTGGACAGTCTGTGGCGCTACTTGGCGGCGTCAGATGCAAGACTCTTTCACGTCTGTCACAAGTGCTCCGTGTTAACCTGTTGTCATCTGTGAAGAGAACGGGGAGCCAAGGAGGACCTGACAATTCTGGGGTTCACTGGTAAATACCAGTCAAACTGCACGGTGCTGGAATGTGAGCACAGGTCCCACTAGAGGATGTCGGGCCCTCATGCCACCCTCATGGAGTCTGTTTCTGACAGTTTGGTCAGAAACATGCACACCAGTTGCCTGCTGGAGGTCATTTTGTAGGGCTCTGGCAGTGCTCCTCCTGTTTCTCCTTGCACAAAGGAGCAGATACTGGTCCGGCTGCTGGGTTGATGCCCTTCTACGACCCTGTCCAACTCGCCTCATTTAACAGCCCGTCTCCTGGTATCTCCTCCATGCTCTTGAGACTGTATTGGGAGACACAGCAAACCTTGCAACGGTACGAATGGATGTACCATCCTGGAGGAGCTGGACTACCTGTGCAACCTGAATGGGCTGCAGGTACCGCCTCATGCTATCAGTAGTGACAAGGACACTAACAAAATGCAAAACTAGAGAAGAATCAGTCAGGTTTACTTGGAGTTATACTGTGATGATTGTGTTCCCTTAATTTTTTTGAGCAGTGTATAATAGTAAATTTTGTCAGGCAGTCATTCATGCAATGGTATTCAAAACCATGATCCTACTAAACAGCTACTTTAATTCGGGTACAATCATTTAGCAATCAATTATGTATTTATTAATCATTGGACACCTATTTGGAAGTCAACAATTATGAAATGATCAATATGTTTTGATTTTAAATTAAGCCTGAAAGGTAATCAGAAAGTAGCACCAGAACTTGTCAAGGAGAATCAACCCAACTCCAACCACTGACTCCATTGAGAACCTCAGAATATTGATACAGAGGACACATACACATTAATAGTGTAGGAGGAACATTTACTTAAACTCCAATAGAGAATACTACAATAGAGAATACTACAGACCAGGTATTCCAAAACAGTTCAAATGTTCTACCAAAAATAGTCAAATGTATGTGTAAGTGTGGGTGAGAGAGTTGGCGTGTGATTGAGTGAGTGTTATTGACAAAACGGCACACCTGTGGGCATTTAACAAGTTTCACCATATTATGGCATTATAATGTAATGTTGTACAACACTGAAAATATATATTTATTTTTTTTCATGCACAACCGACGAAAACTTAACATAGGCTGAAAGTAGCAAGCTACCATTAACTGTGAGGGCTGCTACTCGGTTCAAATAGTTAGCTAGAACATTACGTAAATTTGTAAATGATTTAGCCTAGGCTAGTAACATGAACTGTTAAAAATAGTAGCAATTCATGCTAAAAATTGATGGAAAGCTGGCAACCTGCACATGTCTCAACTTGACATTCTTCTTCGGGTATGGATTCATTTTATGTTCAGATCTCAACAAGTCTGGGCAAATTATTGAGTAGGCACCAATCAAAGGCAGCCTTTTTATGATGTCATCATGTAGATTTCTCACAAAGTATTTTACAGTATTTTTAAACTACGAAATAGAGCATTAAAGTATTTTAATATTAAATATGAAGCCATTTTCATCAACCATATCAAATACAAATTACAAAATACTATTTTGTATTTGAAATACGTATTTTAAATGCATGTATTATGAATACTGCCCACACCTGCCTACAACTGGCCTGGCATGAGGGTAAAGGGAGGAGGTCATACAGACAGTGTGTCTGGACGCTAAGATGAAGAGATGGGATAACCCGTGACTTTATTGAAAACATACAATAATCAAACAAAAATGAACTCAGAAACATTCATATATTTTAAATATAATGTGAATAATTACATTTTGATAAGCCCTACAGTCATGGCACAATCAACCCATGAAATAATTTACTTTCAATTATTTAATGTAATTCTATAACACATTTAATTTGGAGAAAAATATCTAAACATCCTCTAAAAACCTTTTTATAATCCATTCAGAACCGAACAGACCTAGAAAATCTTGAATGGCTTGGCAATGCTCAACGGTTTATTGAGGTAACTTAATTTAATGGTTAATAACACTGATGTTTAAACTAACACCCCTTATCAATTATCTGAAATATGTGCCCTGGCATTAACACTTGTGGTGAGGATAAGAATTGTGTGCTCCTCATGAAGAGCACACAATGTCTGACCCAGTGCACAAACCCTCTGACCCTTATGAACAGCTGCTGGACGCTATCAGACACTTCAGTGACTCATGATTGAATTAAATTATGTGTGTGTGCTGGTGTATGTTTTTTCAGGTTTTACTAACCTGAATGGAGACATTTTGCCAGTCTCAATGAGGACATATGCTTTTTTAAGCTTAGGGGTAAGGTTTAAATCTTTCCAAAGCTAAACCTGAAATTCCTGTAACACCTCCTTGAAGGTCTGGAAATGTGTTTTAAAAAACTGTTTGAAGAGGCTCTCAAAGCAAATAACTTATTGGATGTTATATTTCAAGAAACCACCCCTCAGACATAATCTAATCTCAGACGCCCATTGATAAGTGTTGTGTTTGCTGATTCATCCACAACCCCATTTCCAAAAAAGTTGGGACGTTGTGTAAAATGTCAATAAAAACAGAATGAAATGATCTGCAAATCATTTAAACCCATATTCAATAGAATATACTACAAAGACAACATATCAAATGTTGAAACTGAGACATTTTATTGATTCTTAAAAAATATACAGTATCTCACAAAAGTGACTACACCCCTCACATTTTTGCAAACATTTGATTATATCTTTTTATGTGACAACACTGAAGAAATGACAGTTTGCTACAATGTAAAATAGTGAGTGTACAGTTTGTATAACAGTGTAAATTTGCTGTCCTCTCAAAATAACTCAACACACAGCCATTAATGTCTAAACCGCTGACAACAAAAGTAAGTACACCCCTAAGTGAAAATGTCCAAATTGAGCCCAAAGGGTCAATATTTTGTGTGGCCACCATTATTTTCCAGCACTGCCTTAACCCTCTTGGGCATGGAGTTCACCAGAGCTTCACAGGTTGCCACTGGAGTCCTCTTCCACTCCTCCATGACGACATCACGGAGCTGGTGGATGTTAGAGACCTTGCGCTCCTCCACCTTCCGTTTGAGGATGCCCCACATATGCTTAATAGGGTTTTAGGTCTGGAGACATGCTTGGCCAGTCCATCACCTTTACCCTCAGCTTCTTTAGCAAGGCAGTGGTCGTCTTGGAGGTGTGTTTGGGGTCGTTATCATGTTGGAATACTGCCCTGCGGCCCAGTCATGGTTCCCTCAATGAACTGTAGTTCCCCAGTGCCGGCAGCACTCATGCAGCCCCAGACCATGACACTCCCACCACCATGCTTGACTGTAGGCAAGACACCCTTGTCTCTGTACTCCTCACCTGGTTGCCACCACACATGCTTGACACCATCTGAACCAAATAAGTTTATCTTGGTCTCATCAGACCACAGGACATGGTTCCAGTAATCCATGTCCTTGGTCTGCTTGTCTTCAGCAACCTGTTTGCGGGCTTACTTGTGCATCATCTTTAGAAGAGGCTTCCTTCTGGGACGACAGCCATGCAGACCAATTTGATCCAGTGTGCGGTGTATGGTCTGAGCACTGACAGGCTGACCCCCCACACCTTCAACCTCTGCAGCAATGCTGGCAGCACTCATATGTCTATTTCCCAAAGACAACCTCTGGAAATGAAGCTGAGCACGTGCACTCAACATCTTTGGTCGACCATAGCGAGGCCTGTTTTGAGTGGAACCTGTCCTGTTAAACCGCTGTATGGTCTTGGCTGCAGCTCAGTTTCAGGGTCTTGGCAATCTTCTTATAGCCTAGGCCCTCTTTATGTAGAGCAACAATTATTTTTTTCAGATCCTCAGATAGTTCTTTGCCATGAGGTGCCATGTTGAACTTCCAGTGACCAGTATGAAGGAGTGTGAGAGCGATAACACCAAATTTAACACACCTGCTCCCCATTCACATCTGAGACCTTGTAACACTAACGAGTCACATGACACCGGGGAGGGAAAATGGCTAATTGGGCCCAATTTGGATATTTTCACTTAGGGTTGTACTCACTTTTGTTGCCAGCGGTTTAGACATTAATGGCTGTGTGTTGAGTTATTTTGAGGGGACAGCAAATTTACACTGTTATACAAGCTGTACACTCACTTCTTTCCATTGTAGCAAAGTGTCATTTCTTCAGTGTTGTCACATGAAAAGATATAATCAAATTTTTGCAAAAATGTGAGGGGTGTACTAACTTTTGTGAGATACTATATGCCAACGTTGAATTTGATGCCAGCAACATGTTTAAAAAAAGTTGGGACAGGGGCATCAAAAGACTGGAAAACCTGTGTAATGCTAAAAAACTAAACCTGGTGGAATATCATATAACGTATTCGGTCAATTGTACTTGTACTGTTCAGTGACAATAAAGTTGAATCTATCTATCTATTCCAGAGAGGATGGGTCTATCACAAGTGAGGATAGGGAGGGGTACACCACTCTGTGAAAGACTGTGTGAAAAATAGTACAAAGACAACATATCAAATAGTAAAACTGAGTCATTTTACTGTTTCTTGAAAAATATATGCCCACTTTGAATTTGATGCCAGCAACACATTTCAAAAAAGTTGGGACAGAGGCAATAAAAGACTGGAAAAGTTGTATAATGATAAAAAACTAAACCTGGTTGAATATCAAACAACTAATCTTGTCAATTGGCAACAGGTCAGTAACATGATTGGGTATTAAAAGATCAATCCAGAGAGGATGGGTCTGTCTGAAGTGAGAAAGGAGAGGGGTTCACCACTCTTTGATAGACTGTGCAGGCAAATAGTGCAACAATTTAAGAATAACGTTTCTATTGTAAAATTGCAAAGGGTTTGGGGATCTCATCATCTACAGCACATAATATCATTAAAAGATACAGAAAATCCGGATAAATCTCTGTATGCAAGGGACAAGGCTGAAAACCAATATTGGATGGCCATGATCTTCGAGTCCTCAGGTGGCACTGCATTAAAAACAGACACGATTCTGTAGTGGACAGCACTGCATGGGCTCAGGAATACATCGGAAAAACATTGTCTGTTAACACAGTACTGTACGTCGCTGCATCCACAAATGCAAGTTAAAACTCAACCATGCAAAGAAGAAACCATATATAAACAAGATCCAGAATCGTAGCCTTCACTGGGTCCGAGCTCATTTAGGACGGACTTAAGCGAAGTGCAAAACTGTCCTGTGGTCTGATGAATCAAGATTTTCATCAGACGTTGGTTTCCTCAATTCCCAAAGGCTTACAGAATATTGTTGATAGATGATGAGATGCAACACAGTCATTAAAATGCCCCTGTCCCAACTTTTTAGAAATGTCATACTGGCATCAAATTCAAAATGGGCATGTATTTTTCCCAAAGAAATAGCATTTCTCAGATTCAACAATTTACATGTTGTCTTTGGTCTATTTTCAATAAACAATAGGGAAAAAATTATTTGCACATCATTGCATTCTGTTTTTATTTACATTTTACGCAGCATCCCAACATTTTTGGAAACGGGGTTGTACATCATTTGCAGAACCATTCCCTTTTTCAGGGTTTTCTTGCTGTCGCCTTTTTAGTGCACCTGTTGTCACTTTCATTTGCACCAAAACAGCTGACATTGATTCAAAATTGCTTCCTAACTGGACAGATTGATATCTCTGAAGTTTAATTGACTTGGTGTTATACTGTGATGATTACGTTCCCTTAATTTTTTTGAGGTGTGTATTTCAACTGGATTTTAATCTTCAATATAATATCATGGCAATCCCCAGACAATGTTGTAATTAAGTCAGTAATCTAATGAGCGATGTCTGTAGCTCTGCCTAATCAAGTCATTGATTTGCACCAGTGCTCCATCCCTCTTAAACAAATGTATTCTAAACATGTTTGCCTGGGCTAATGGAGCATGGTCTTAGAGGCTAGGATTAGGGTTACATTTGCATTTTGCAGTTAGAGGTTAAGGTACAAGTGTGCAATGTTTGTGGCTGGAGATCCCACCTGAGGAGGTCCACATATGTTATTCCCTATCCAATATGGTTATCAAAAACATTTTGTAAAAATGTATAGGTCCATAATAATTTCTACATACTTTCTATCTGGTTTTATATGTTCAAGTTTCTTTTGACCTTATTTACATATGCTAGAAGGTGTGTGTGTGTGTGCTTGCTTGAGTGTGTATGTGTGTATGTGAATGTGTAACGCAGCAGGAACCGTAGCGAGACAAAGTGACAATGGATTAGGCAGTTCCTTCATCACACTCTATTGCCCTGAGCTGTATCTGTAAATGTCAAAGCCATGTCAGCGCTGAGCTGTACGTCTGTCTATCGTTTGCCGCCAAAGTGTTGACAGGAGAGATCTGTGTCACTGCTGATCGTGACACCCTATTCACAGCACAGTGCACTACGTTTAACGAGAGCCCAGTGCGACATCGTCCAAAGGAGTGCACTGCTTTGAATAGGGGTGCCATTTGGGATGTGATCGGGGTCATTTGGGATGTGAACAGGGTAAGCCACGAGGATGGTGATTTTATGTTGCAACTTTGTGGGAATCATACTGCGTGAATGTCTTTGTTGTATAGAGGATGCCACAAATCAGTCAAACTGTTGGCAGGCAAATGTGTTCTTTATTCTTGTTAGGGTGGAGACCATATTTGGCATGTAACATTATTGGATTAACATAGCATGCAACACTGCTAGAAGTAGAGTTGCCAAATCTACAATCAACAAAGGATACGCAAAAAAACAAATCTCCAACCAGAACAGAAAAAATGTCTGGAAAAAGTAAGGGGCAGTGCAGTTAAAATGTGATTTTAATTTTATTATTTTTTAACATAAAAAATCTGACACCTTTTTTACCACCCTTTTGTCAGCAATTATATTATATCTAATGTGTCTTTTGGTCCTATCTCATGGTAACAACACCTAATGAGTGTACTGATTATAGCAGACCAATGACCATTCATCCAGGTAAAGGGGTGGGCTCTAAACCATTCTATCAGCCAATCTGGACTGTGTATGCAAATACTTTAAGATTTATTTCCTAACACACACACAAATTAGACTGAACATTTAAATAGTGAAAGACAGTAAAGGAAATAACCTATTAAAGGTATATTTATGAGAAATGTTTGGAAATAAATAAATCAATTACAAAGACTGAAAATGTGCATCCCTGGGCAGGTATGAGTAGGAGTAAGGTTGGTGGTGGTATCACTACTCCTAAGGTCATGTATCTGATCTCATTTATAAACTGTCAGCTCCAGAGTTATTGCACTGAGACCCTTGACCCTGTGTGACGTGGAGCTCATCCCTATATGGTGCACTACTTTTGACATTGGGGTGCTGTAGGTCTCTGGTCCAAAGTAGTTCACTATATAGTGAATATGACTCCATTTGGGACACAACCCTGGGTTGCAGAGGGGAGTATATCTCCACAGAGACTGAGGATGGAATGCATGGCGGAGACTTTCTCCACAGAGCCTCTTCTATGGTGAATTGTTTTTCCAAACGGCACCCTATTCTAAAGTAGACAGGTTCATCAAAATAGTTCCCAGCTGGTTCGATAATCAGTGTTGAGTATTCTTATGATAGATCTGCCTGAACCAAGCTCTTGAACCTAATTCTAAATCATTGTAAAACATGATAAGCGTCTGTAGGTCAAGAATTTCCATATAACCATTTCCTCAATGTCATGTTTCACAGTCCGCTTAGAGATCCAAACATTCTTCTTTGTTTAGGAATTGATGCACATTTGCTTCTTTTACAATAAGATTTTATTTTAATTAATTGTGTTTGTAATTTTATCAATTTCTTGCTTCCAGACCGCATCCAGAGTGGCGATCTGGCCATCTGGGGTTGTTTTTGTGCCAGTCTATCACATCCATTTTTTATTAAATATAAGACAAAATGATTAGTTCACTTTAAGTGAGGGACAAGACGAATGACCTTGATGCTCATTCAGTTTGTAAGTGTATTGTTGTTTTAGGTGTCATGGGCTACATTCTTTCTGTGTTTAGGCAACATTTTCTCTTTAAGGATATTCTTTTTAATGTAATTTCTATTCATCACCATCTTCACAGAAAATACTACATCACATTGATATTCCACTGCCTCTCAAAAGTATTCCGTCCTTGGACATTGCTACATTTTATTGTATTACACCATGAAATCAGAATGGATTTAACTAGAACTGTAAAATCAAACTGCAAATGATCTAGGTATAAATGTATTACAAATATAAAACAGAAAACAATTTATTGCGTAAGTATTCAAACTCTTTGCTATGACACACCTGAATGAGCTATGGTGCAATCAGTTGACCTCAGAAGTCACATAATTGTTAGAATGGAGTTCACCTGTGTGCAATTAAAGTGTTTCACATGATTTTAGGTTGAATACACCTGCCTCTGGGAGGTCCCACAGTTGGTTGGTACTACATCACAAAGAAAAAGGAACATTCAAAGCAAATCATGAATGAGGTTCTTTAAAAGCACCAATCAGATGTAGGATATAAAAACTTCAAGACATTGAATATTGAAGTCCATTATTAAGCACATTGAAATCCATTATTAAGAAATGGGGAGAATATGGCACAACTGTGAATTTGTCTAGAACATGCAGTCCTCAAAAAAACACAAAACACAATAACGAAGCGAGAAGAGCACTAGTCAAGAAGACCACAGAAAAGGTAAACTCTGAAGGAGTTACAGTCTTCCAAGGCTGACCTGGTGGACAATATGTATATTGCAACAATAGTCTGGGTGCTTCACAAAAGTGGCCTTTGTGGGAGAGTGGCAAAAAGAAAGCCATTGTTTAAAAAAACAATTTTACCAGAGCATCATGCTCTGGGGATGCTACTCTGTGTCAGAACCTGGAAAGCCTGAGAAGATGGAGGGCAAAACGGATGCAGCAAAGTATGTGTAAAACTGACTTATCCAAATAGTCCAATGTCAATAATTGCTGCCAAAGGTGCCTCTAGCATTTTTTTTACTAAAAGGGGTGAATACTTTTGCAATCAATTATTTTCTTTTTTGTTTTTGTAATGAATTAATAATAATAATAATGTGTTAGTTTTATTTTTCCCTTTTGATATAATATACTTTTTTGTGTTGACTTTTGGGAGCCACTGTGAGAATTGAATACTCACTAAGTATTCCAACTAATTTAAACAGTGCATGAGAATAAATAATGTCTAAATTCCATGGCAGGTTTGAAGCCATAGACAGTCTTCGTTCCAACATCACAGCGATATTATGTTACATCGAACAAATCAATTGAAATATATTGATAGCCAGTATTGTATATACAGCACTTAATCTGGGTTGATGTGATCTGACCTCTTTGTCCTGGTCAGGAAGACTATGGCAGCACTGTAATAGATTATTTTGAACCTCTGCAGTGATTTGGCTGGGAGGCCCCTAAACACTGTGTTGCTCTAGTTTGCCACAGGAGTAAAATGTGTGGATGATTTTCTCTGCGTCTGGCTGAGTGAGTGGTGGTTTGTCTTAGGCAATGAATTTATTTAATGTATTTATGTAATTATGTATTTGTTTTATTTAAAAAAAAACAATCTAACTCTCTTCCCAAAATATGTATTTTTTAATTTGTTCTTGTTTCACTTTTATTTAACCAGGTAAGCTGATTAAGAACCAATTCCCATTTAAAATAGCAATTGAAAGAAAATACATAGTAATACATTAGTACAATCAAGGACACAAAGTACAGTGGACAGATGGCCTGGTATTTTACGGTAGGCCAAATGATTTCAGAACTTGCGACGTGCTTGGGGGTCAACAGACTTTTTCGTTCATCTATGCCTGATCTCCCCTGAGCAGCTGCTGAGTTTAGCAGAGAAAGTGTCTGGTTTGGTGTTAATATAAACTTGGGTGTCATCAGTGTAGCACTTGAAAATGTATGTCCCGAATTAATTTTCAGAGTGAACATGTACATTAAGAATAGGACAAGCCCCATCACTGACCCCTGTGGAATGCCATATGTGACTGCAGCCACTTCCGATCTGGACTGTACAATAGTGATGTATTGTTCCATTTGGAGAAGTAGAAGAGATGTTCCGGAGACAGCAATGTGCTCTCTGAGAGCACAGGAGGATGTTCTGGTCTACGGTGTCAAAAGCAGCACTGAGATTAAGGAAAAGGATTCGAGACTATTGCAACTCTCTTCTTTCTGGCATCAGCTCTTCATCTCTCCATAAGCTACAAATGGTCCAAAACTCAGCAGCCAGACTTCTCACCCACACCAGCGCATCACCCCTATCCTCCTGGATCTCCACTGGCTTCCCGTCCACCGCCTCAAGCCTCATCTGTTCAAACAAGCCTACCCCTAGCCCCTGTCCTTTCCCTTCATCCAGTGTCATGTCCGAGTCCTTTTCTTTACGTTTGTCTGCGTATTGTCAAATTGCTCTCCTCGGATGTTGTTTTGTACCTGATGTAAAGCATCTTTGGGTCCCAGAAAAGTGCTATAACAGTTCAATGTATTATTATTATTATTATAACCTTTGTTGCGGAGAAGCTTGCCTGGTGGTCATTGTAGACCAGCAACTGGACCTGTCTCTAACTTTTACCGCAAATAGTCAAAGTTCGTTCCGGTCAGTTTATCATTGAGGAAACATGTGGGAATGTTATATATCAGGCTATGTTTGTGTGGCAAGGCTATTTAGGGTATTAGTCCGAGGGCTGTGATACAGATTTACTATTTCATCGAGGGCCAGCTGACTACTGTCAGACCGGGCTGGATGTCTTCCAGGATGATGGATGGGTTTCCTCAGAATGCAGAATTTAATGGTTGTCCTCAGGCAATGGAAAGAACTTGGAGCGGTCAGAAACTGTGAATACATTTTACTTGGCGGATGCCTTTCTGAACACTCAAGGACATCTTACATAGTAAAGACAGCATTTACGCATACAGGAAAAAAGACTACAACCTGGTATCAGTTGTAATACAGTGGGGTGTAACAATTGTTTAAAAATAAAATAACAATGAATGACTTGTGTTGAGATGATTTTGTACGAGTGAGGATTCTGGCCGCGGAGTCCTGAACCAGTTGGAGTCTGTTGGTGACTTTTTTAGGAATACCGGTGAGTAGAATGTTGCAGTAATCTTGTCGAGAAGTGACAAGGGCATGTATGAGTGTTTCAGTGCTGGTGTGTGACAGAGGGTCTGAGCCTGGAGAAGTTGCAGAGGTGAAAAAATTATGTCCGGGTAATTGTTTTTGTGTGATTCAAATGAAAAGGAACTATCCAGAATGACACAGATGCTTTTGACTTGAGTTGACAAAGGGACTGGGTAACCATCAATGGTGATGTTGTGGTGTTGAGGTTGTGGTGTTTGGAGAGGGTGGATTTGGAGCCAATGAGCATGACCTCCGTCTTATTGCTGTTGAGTTTTAAGAAGTTTATGTTCATCCAATTATGAATGTCTCGGAGGCAGTTGATGAGGCAGGTGGGAGTATGGGCAGTTGCAGTTTTGGTGGAGAGGTAGAGCTGGGGGTCATCTGCATAGCAGTGGAAGTGAATATTGTGGTGTCGCATAATCTTGCCCAGGGGTAGGAGGTATATGATGAACAGGAGAGGGCCAAGCACTGACCACTGGGGGACACCCTGTGTGACAGTCGCACAACTTGTATGTGATGTTTCAATTGGACAAACTGTTGACAGTCTGTGAGGTAGGAGGAAAACCAGGAGTGCCATAACTGTGATACCAATACCAGCCAGATGTTCTATGAGAAGGTGACGTGAGATGGTGTCAAAGGCTGCGCTGAGGTCAAGTAAGATGAGGATGGATAAAATACAAGAGTCAGCGGCACGGAGCAGGTCATTGGTGGTTTTGACCGATGCTGTTTCAGTGCTGTGTTTAGTGCTGTTTCAGTGCTGTGTTTAGTGTGGGAACCAGACTGGAATTGATTACAGTTTTAGTGGTGGTTGATTGCAGTCAAGATGTTGTTGAAGTTGATTAGCCAGCACCCACTCCAGTATTTTGGTGACAAATGGGAGGTTTGAGATGGGACGGAAGTTACTCAGGTCATCAAGATCACCATTGGGCTTTTTGGGTATGGGGGTGACTGCAGCAATCTTAAGAGTGGTGCAATGCCTGTGGAGAGGGAGGAGTTAACTATATTAGTGATTAAGGGGGAGATGGAGGGCAGGCAGGCTTTGATGAGACTGGTGGGCATTGGGTCTAATTTGGAGGTGGATGTTTTGGATTTTCTGATAAACTATGTAATGAGGTTCTCTGTAGTCAGGGTGAAATCTGAGAGGTTTGTAGCGTAAGCCGGGCCCTGTAAGTTGTATATGTAGGAAAGGCAATGGACTGGACTACTGTCACTAAGTATGTGTTGGTGGATATTGTGAATTTTAGAGTTAAATAGTTGGCTAAAAACGTATTGCACAGTTTAGGGGAGGGGTCTGAAGGGAAGTTGTCAGGAGGCAGCAGTAAACGGTTTACTGTGGAAAGAGAAGCTTAGAGTTGCTATTACTATAATTGATAATATCAGAGTAGTATGATGTTCTGGCACTGGAGAGTGAATTTTTATACTCCAAAAGGTGATTTTTGTAGAATTGTGAGTGAGAGACTAGACCCGTCCTTTTAAATTGACGCTAAAGACGTCTCCCGCTAGTTTTTAACTGCCGGTGTTCTGGGGTGTACCAGGGAGCGGTGTGGGCAAAGGAGACAGAGCGGGTTTTAAGCAGAGCAAGGGCATCCAGTTAAGAGGAATGCAGTCATTGTAGTGAGTGATCAAATTTAAGGGGGACTGCGATCAGGTATGTGTTTATCAAACCCATGAGATCAGGTATGTGTTCATCAAACCCATGAGATCAGTACGTGTTTATCAAACCCATGAGATCAGTAGGTGTGATGCATTTTATATTTCTGAAGGCAATGATGCAGCGGTAATTTTGCTTAGAAACAGGGGAAGGGGCATCAAATAAAAAAGCCTTGCGATCAGAGATGGGGAGATCGGCCACAGCGGTCAGAGATACCTAGCTATATGAGCTGGACTGGTAATACTGAAGTTGTATATTTAATCTACAAAATAATACTGTACAAGCACATATTGTGATTTAGCTGTTATCCTTCCATTGGCCACACCAGTTAATTTTACCTACTTAGCTATATCGTTGTACTGCAGAAAGAAGTGACATCAGGAAAGCGATAAATGCATACAGTATCTAGCTAATTATAACGATAAATGCATACAGTATCTAGCTAATTATAACGATAAATGCATACAGTATCTAGCTAATTATCTATCCGTCTTAGCTATTGAGTGGGGCGGTTCAGTCCATATTGGGAATGTAATGTCACTGATATTACCCGCTTTAGGAAAACATCTAAAACTCTACCTTTTTTAAGAGTTGTCTCTCATATAGATCTTAACATGAGTTAACAAGTCTGGATGAACATGTTGTCATATTTGCACTAGATGTAATAAGGTTTTACTACAAAATCAATGTATAAATCTCACTGTGACATTAAACGCATCCTTAATAGTCATGACCTGGCCGAAGAGAGTGGCCTTTTGTCAATTTCAATATTCAGTATGCAGCTGGATTTGCTTACTGGTTTATGGGAATAATTTTAATGTGTTCCGTGACAACATGTGGAGCATTGAAAATACAATCATGATTATAAACAATGTCAAAAACATTCAGCTGTAAGTAAGTTTACATAGTTTTAGGATTCTTTGCGGTTGGAACATGCTGGGAAAGTCAAACTTAACCGCAGCAACCATTTTGCTAAATGTCTCCATTTGTCAATCTGTCCACTCGCTGTGCTGTACCAATCCAAAAAACTTTTAGTTTGCCAGAGAAGTGATGGGAATCTGTTTCTAATGTGTCTGTGTTATATTATCAAATAAGCATTTCCTTTTTGTTTATTTGTAAGATTTTCAATCATAAAGTTTGCCAGGGAAGTGATGGGAATCTGTTTCTAATGTGTCTGTGTTATATTATCAAATAAGCATTTCCTTTTTGTTTATTTGTAAGATTTTCAATCATAAAGTTTGCCAGGGAAGTGATGGGAATCTGTTTCTAATGTGTCTGTGTTATATTATCAAATAAGCATTTCCTTTTTGTTTATTTGTAAGATTTTCAATCTGTTTCATTTTATTATCACTCTTTCTCAGTAGATCAGCCATGTCAATCTAAATCGAAACTTGGCATGATAAATGCGTCATCCTGGCCCTATGAGCATGTGCAATGAAATCCTTGTCACCTGAAGAAGATCATAGCTACTATATACTCACACATTCTTTACATGTTGAGCTACTGTATATATCCTGAATAGTACATATCATTTGTATAAGACCAAGCATCTTTTTACGCACTGGTTTCATCCAGACAAACAGAACATGGTTTGCTGACATGTTCTGTGAAAAAAAGATATTCCAATATTATCATAATGGTTGTGAATGGACAGTTCTGTATGTTGCAGGGTTGCCAATCATGATCAAATCCCCCGTTCTCCTCGAGCTAATTAACAAAAGGATGTTTTTTTGAAGACTAGAGAGTTCAGCCCGGACTCTTTGGCACATGCCATGAAGTACAGGGAATAAAATGATTATTGTATTCCGTACTTGGATAGCTTTCAAAAAAATAAATAAATTAAAAAAAACTCTGAAGGCTGCCATGGAACCAATTAGAGTTGTCTTTGCTCAAGGGACTACTTTTTCCATTTGTTGTCTGAAATCAGCAACCAGCCCAATGCTGTGATTGCCAAGCTACCTGCTGCCTGAAGTTGTTGGTGTGGACGATTGAGGGATGGGCGGAACTCAGTGTTTCAAACTAAAGAATACGACAGATAGAGAGAACCTGTTCGGGGAGATAATCTGAATTTGGACAAGTTTGAACGTCTGGTGATTTCAGCTCTGACCCTCCCTCGGCAGATCCGATTGGAGAACAGTGATTCAAAGGTTTTGACAGACACATGCACAGGCAGATTTCTAACTGACGTGATTCAAAAGGTTAGCTAGCTGCTCCGGGGGTTCTCCCCCTGCCAGAGCCACTAGGTCTTTGATAGACTGGCACACTGAGTCATACACAGACAAAGTTTATAATTGGGATTTCCGAGGTCAGTCAAGCCCTCTTCAACTTCAGGATCAAAACAGGAGCGTGTGCTTGACTTTTGGCCAAAATATTTGTGTTTGTCTTAGGGAAAACACTACATGCAGAAGACACTATGCACTATGGCAGAGCTGAATGCTGAATGTTACATTTAAGTCATGGAGCATATTCTCCTACCCAGGTCGTTTTACAGCAGTTAGTGCATACATTCTCCTACTTTTTCGTTTTATTTGGGAAAAACAAAAGCGTTTGACTCTGCCCGGTAATTGAACTCACAAACCTGGCATTTCAAGAATGATGCTCTAACAGCGGAGCTACACAGGACCCATTGGGTTGTGTGGCAATCACTTTATTTTGCCTGTTCACATAGGACAACCTAGCGTGGATACCCTCTCACTGTTAGCTTTAGCCTGTGATGCAAACGGAACACGTCACAGATGAGCCGGACGGGAGGATGCCAGCTTTGGTTAGGGCTACGGTACTCGCTTTACATCTGGTATGACCGTGAAAGCGCGTGGGTGTTGAGGCGTGAGCTGTACAACATAGGGTGAGCTACGAAATGACGTGTTTGTGTTGATGTTGCCCTTTAGGCATGGCCTCGAGTGGGAGCACGGATCTAACCGCTACACAGCCCTGAGAAAGTGCCCACGTACGCCTGACTGCCCCTTTCTTCCATATACGTCGGTTTTGAGGCTACAGTACGCTTCTGTCGATGCTGCCCGCTCACATTCAAAGAGTGAGCGTGGGCTGAGACACACAAGCCCATGTTTACATTCATCCCCATTGGGTCAGTTCACATCAGCATGATTAGATGCTAATTTGGGGGACAGAGGCCTGGTGCTTCTCTCATTAACTTGAGTGCACAAACACACATGCTTGCAAACACACACACACACACACACATACACATACATGCACACGGAGAGAGATGGAGAGTGACACAGAGAGATGATAAGATAGACAAATGTAGAGGGAGAGAGATAAGAGACACACACAAGGCCCATTACAATAATAAAGCTGGATTTTTAAAATAAAATGCTTCAGAAGAAGTGCCTTTAACCTAGCCAGTAGGGCAGAACGTGGGTGATTCCCCTTAGCACTGACTCACCTAACACATAGTGATCCTGAATATTATCATTCATTTAATTAATTAAAAAAATAACCAAATATAGAGACTCAGTTACCAAAGCCTAGCTGTAGGGACAGGATGACATAAAACAAACACAGACATTTCCAACAAACAAACTCACAACATTTCCAACTCTTCTGCTCCAAGTACAATTCAGTGAAAAGTAATTATCCTCTGAAATTTGAAGAAAGAATTGCCGTGTTTCTTGGACTGTCTGTCGAAGAGAATATCTGCATATTCTTTGACAAAAGCAGAGACAGTAGAACAGTACTGACTTGGCTTGTCAGAGCACCGATGTAGCTCCACTGATAGAGCATGGCACCGGGCTAGGTGTTGTGGGTTTGATTCCCCAAATATATGCAAAAGAAAACCCGCTAGTAGATGTTGTTTTGGATAAGAGTGTCTGCTAAATAATAACATATATATTTTAAATTAATTTACTTTACATGTCAATTGAGAACAAATACTTTTCACCAATAGCAGCCTAGTAGGAGTCAAAGGGCCTCTTGTGGAGTATGGTTACAGGGATTAAATTAAAAAAGTCAGACAGAAGACGCACGGCAAAAGCAACAGAGCCAGGAAAAACAAACATTTAAACCAAGCACATTGCCAGACCACCACTAAACCACAAAATAAAAGCGTAAGACAACACAGTGTGACAACAGACCTGACAGCAGAAAATATAAAAACAATGCGACAGGGCTCAAAAATGTTTAGACAATACATGAAGACGTAGCTGACGTTACAGTGCACAGGTACGTCACATGGAGATGCTGCTGCTGATGGTTCAGCAAGGTGCCAGTGTGATCGGTTCTGTTAAATGACAATTATTTGTCTTTTCTTGTTTATGCATGGAGCCAGGTGGACCCTCAGAACCAGACTTCCTGCCTTACCACTCATTCCACTCCAATACATGTTGGGCGAGACATCGTCTTTAGACCTACAGTGGATATGAAAAGTCTACACACCCCTGTTAAAACGCCAGGTTCTTGTGATGTAAAAGAATGAGACAAAGAAAAATCATGTCAGAACTTTTTCCACCTTTAATGTGACCTATAACGTGAACAATTCAATTGAAAAACAAACTGAAATCTTTGAGGGGGAAAAATAAAAAACTCACAATAACCTGGTTGCATAAGTGTGCACACCCTTAAACTAATACTTTGTTGAAGCACCTTTTGATTTTATTACAGCACTCAGACTTTTTGGGTAGGAGTCTATTAGCATGGCACATCTTGACGTGGCAATATGTGCCCAATCTTGTTTGCAAAAGCGCTCCAAATCTGTCAGATTGCGCTCCAAATCTGTCAGATCTCCTGTGTACAGCCCTCTTCAGATCACCCCACAGATGTTCAATTGAATTCAGGTCTGGGCTCTGGCTGGGCCATTCCAAAACATTAATCTTCTTCTGGTGTAGCCATGCTTTTGTGGATTTGGATGTGTGCTTTGGGTCGTTGTCGTGCTGAAGGGTGAACTTTATCTTCAGCTTTCTAACGGACACCTGAAGGTTTTGTGCCAAAATTGCCTGGTATTTGGAACTGTTCATAATTCCCTCCACCCTGACTAAGGCCCCGGTTCCAGCTGAAGAAAAACAGCCCCAAAGCATGATGCTGCCACCACCATGCTTCACTGTGGGTATGGTGTTCTTTGGGTGATGTGCAGTGTTGTTTTTGCGCC
>JACXGI010005798.1:0-44982 GCA_016801175.1 Esox masquinongy
ATAAGAACTGTGGGTGCTGTGATTGTGTCAGACTCTGTTGGACTGAATGCCACACTGTCTCCAGATATATCTGTATGAATAAAGATAATTGCCGGCACTGCGATTTTGTCTGCTCTTAATCTCTTCTCATTAACCAACTCGGGGAAGTACTTTAGGTCGGTACTTCAATACCTAAGTACTTTAGGTCGGTACTTCAATACTTGCCACCACATCTGAAACCACGTATTCCAAATATTTCAAGGTTCACCTGGAGAGCTTTAGAGTCACAAGAATTCCCCAATCCCCGCAATTCAAATAATTCTATATAATCCCCCACAACACCAGACGGAATGCGTACACTAATTGTAAACTGTGCAGGCGCAGATGTGCCACAGCTCAAGCGTCCCGCCATTTCTTGTTCGTCATAGTTTGTACTCCAAAATAGTCATCAGAAGTTTACAGTATTTCAGCAGACATGACCGGTAGCTACAGCACTTTTATTTTACTCCAGTTTAAGATAATTCTGATTTATGTTCTCAATTAGTCGTGTCTGTGAGTTTTCACCAGTACTCTTCTGCTACTGTGGTTAGCCTACAGTACTAGTTATTGCTATCTAGAAAATTTGAAATCATTGATATTAATCATACTTTCGTTCATTGTAGTCTAGCAATTTTCCAATGTAGTTATTTTCTAATTTAGTCGTGTAGCCTACATTATAGTATACCTAGCTAACTACTGCAGGTAGCGCGAGTTTTTTAAGGTATGCCTGGCTAACTAGCTACTCCAGCTAGCTAACGGTACTGTACGACTACGTTAACAAACATCAGCTTAGTTCGTTAAGCCAACATCATTTCTGGACAAGGAATCTCAGGTAAGCTTATTTAACTTCTTTACCAACCAGACAGATAACTATCTGTCATATAGTTAAAATCACTTTGGTAGTTCCCATCGAATTACATTATGTCTAGCAAGCCAACTAACATTAGCTCAAACGTTAGCATGCTACACTACAGTACAGTTAAGTAAGTCAACTACTAGCTAGCTTGGTTGGTAGGTTTTTTCCCCAGTCAGGTTTTTTCCCCAGCCCCACCCCTACTTCCTGCTGCTATACTAGTAAATGTGTGCTTAAGTTGTTGTTTGTTGGCCACTGGGGTATAAGAGGGATAAACACCTCAGTACATGTCCTTGGAATGATGAATTCTGAGAAGGGAGTTGAGTGTTTATGTCTAACAAAGATGAACATCGAGTCACCTCACAAGTACTTAATGTAAAGATTTTTACTATGAGTTCCACAAGTCATGATTCAACAAGACATTTAACAAAATTGTAAAAGTGATATAAATAAATTACGAACTAATTGAATCAAATGGTGGACACTGTTTTGTACTGTTTTTAAACTGGTTTTCATTGTCCATGTCCAGGTGCAGCAACGGGTCCAATGGCAGAGGAAGGTGAATCAAAGACCACTCAGACTCATTTCTGACAACAAGGAAGAGTATTGTGTCCGTCTTTGGTTGTGTGATTGTATTTTGTCAGTTGGATAATATTAATTGTTTGTTTCAATTTATAGTTCAGGTTTTCTTATCTTCATGATTTCACAATTAATCACCAATTGAGAAGAAAATTACCAAATAAAGCGTAAAGCATTCATATTGGTTTGTGTTATTTTGTTTTAATTATTTGTAAAAGGGCAATTTGATAATATTTCTAAATTTGATCAGTTGATAGCTGGAACAAAAATTTCAATGATTGGAGAAGGATAGAACTCAACTAGTGGAAAAACTAACTGTTTATCATGGCTATTGCCATTGAAGACCTACAATTTCATTGGAGTTAACTAGATGAGATTTGCTACTTTATCCTTCCTGATGGTTATGAAGTCCCACACAGTTCTGATTTCTGTGCTGTTGACAAACTTGGGAGTATGAGGTGGGTGATAAATAAAATATTTTTTAAATTACATAAATGTTCTTGTTTGTAAATGTATATACTTTTTTGCTACATATACTTTTTTGCTACATATGGGGCTCTTGTATATTACGGGATATGTCATGTACTTTGCTAGGAGAAAATGTCTATACTGATGATCTAACAGCATTGGCATTATTATATGTGGGAAGGGGTTAATTAAATAAATGTATAATTATACATAATAACTCACTGTAAAACTAAACAGTGTAGAACCCTGTTGAAATGTGTTGTGCACATTTAAGAGTTCATGGAACAGTTGGAGCAGGTAAACACAAGGTTGGAGAAAACTGTCAAGGTGTTGACTGGACAGAAATGAACTTAGCTGTACATGTTCTAGCTGTAAGTTTGAAAAAAAAATGTAAGAGTAAAAAGGGCAATGAATGGTCAACTGGATAGGATGCCTGGGATTCGCGATTACCAACCGACAACCTTAGAGATATCACGCTGCCACGACATGCTAGCGATCAACTGACTACGTCAATTAGTTACATTGTAGCGACAACAAGAAAACTTTCACTTTTCCGGTTGTGACAACGTTGCTGCTACCTGATTTCGGTTGCCAGATAACGTCGTAACAACATTCTGACAACGGAAAATTGTTAGCTGGGCTCATCCCCTATTTCTTGTGTTTTCTCTACATAATCAGCAACGACATGAAATAATTGTTGGCCATAGCGTTTGTGATCCTAATTGCTAAAAAGCAATATAGTTTTCTTATTTTGTAAGATTTATTGGCAAAGACGTCGGATTTTGTATTCACCGCCAGTCAAATTAAATGGGCTGTTTTCCCCCCAAAACGGGAGGGAGCATGACGCGAAGGCAAAGTACAGGGTTGGGTTGCTCACATCTATGGGCAGTATTTATGATACATGTATTTAAAATACTTATTTCAAATACAAAATAGTATTTTGTCATTTGTAATTGATAGGGTTGATGAAAATGGCTTCATAATTTGTATCAAAATACTTTAGTGTTTTGTATTTTGTAGTTTAAAAATACTGTAAAATACTTTTTGAGAAATCTACATGAAGACATCATAAAAATGCTGCCTCTGATTGGTGCCTACTCAGTAATTTTCCCAGATTTGTTGAGATCAAAACAGAAAATTGATCCATACCCAAAGAAGAAGGTCAAGGTGAGAAAAATGTAGGTCGCCAGCATTCCATTGATTTTTAGCATAAATTGCTGCAATTTTTTACAGTTCATGTTAAGTTTTGGTGTTCGTTTTATTAACATAGGCTGAATCGTTTACCAATTTACTTAATGGTCTAGCTAACTATTTGACCCGAGTAGCAGCCCAAACAGTTAACGTTAGCTTGCTACTTTCAGCCTATGTTAAGTTTTCGTCGGTTGTGCACAAAAAAAGTAATAAAGTGTTTCAGTGTTGTACAACATTACACTATATGCCACGATATGGTGCAACTTGTTAAATGCACACGTGTGCCTTTTTGTAACTCACTCAATCACACGCTTACTCTCTCACCCACACTCACGCATACGTTTGATTATTTTGGTAGAACTTTTGAACTGTTTTGGAATACCTGGTCTGTAGTAGCCTATTCTCAATGACTGCTTGAAGTCTGGAATGCATGGACATCACCAAACTCTGGGTTTCCTCCTTTGTGATGCTTTGCCAGGCCTTTACTGCAGCGATGTTCAGTTGTTGTTTGTTCGTGGGTCATTCTGCCTTAAGTTTTTGTCTTCAGCAAGTGAAATGCATGCTCGATCGGGTTGAGATCAGGTGATTGACTCAGCCATTGCAGAATACTCCACTTCTTTGCCCTAAAAAACTCCTGGGTTACTTTTGCAGTGTTTGGGTCATTGTCCATCTGTAAAGTGAAGCACTGTCCAATCGACTTGGCTGAATTTGGCTGAATCAGAACAGAAGATATATCCCTATACACTTCAGAATTAATCTGGCTGCTTCTGTCTTCTGTCACCTCATCAATAAACACTAGTGACCCAGTGCCATTTAAAGCCACGCATGCCCATGCCATCACACTGCCTCCACCATGTTTTACAGATGATGTGGTATGCTTCGGATCATGAGCCGTTCCAAGACTTCTCCATACTTTTTTCTTCCCATCATTCTGGTACAGTTTGATCTTAGGTTAATCTGTTCAAAGAATGCTGTTCCAGAACTGGGCTGTCTTTTTGAGATGTTTTTTGGCAAAGTCTAATCTGACTTATGAATGGTTTGCAGCTTGTGGTGAACCCTTTGTATTTGCTCTTGTGAAGTTTTCTCTTCATGATAGACTTGGATAATTATATGCCTACCTCCTGGAGAGTGTTCTTCATTTGGGTGGATGTTGTGAAGGGTTTTTTCTTTACCATGGAAAGGATCCTACGATCATCCACCACTGTTGTCTTCCGTGGACGTCCAGGCCTTTTTGCGTTGCAGAGCTCACCAGTGCATTCTTTTTTTCTCAGAATCTACCAAACTGTTGATTTGGCCATTCGTAATATTCCTGCTATCTCTCTAATGGATTTTTTTTGCAGCCTAAGGATGGCCTGTTTCACTTGCTTTGAGAGCTCCTTTGACCGCATGTTGTGGGTTCACAGCAACAGCTTCCAATTACAAATGCCACACCTGGAATCAACTCCTGAACTTTTACCTGCTTAATTGATGAAGAAATTACGAAGGAATAGCCCACACCTGTCCATGAAACAGCTTTTGAGTCAATTGCCCAATTACTTTTGGTCCCTTGAAAAAGAGGGGGCTACATAGTAAAGAGCTGTAATTCCTAAACCCTTCCTCCAATTTGGATGTGAATATGCTCACATTAAAGCTGAGAGACAGCACTTTAAGCCCATATTCATTATTTAACTGTAACTTGAATATATTTTGGTAAACAGCCAAAATAACAAAACTTGTGTCAGTGTCCAATTATTTCCGAACCTTACTGTATATTCTGAGGCTCTCAATAGATTCAGTGGTTGGAGATAGGTTAATACCCCTTGAAAAGTTCTGTTGCTACTTTCTTATTACGTTTCTGGCTACATTTAAAATCAAAACCTATTGATCATTGTTGACAACGTGCTAAAATTTTTGTTTTCAACTTCCAAATAGGTGTCCAATGATTAATAAATGAATAATTGACTGCTAAATGCGTGTACCCTAATTAAAGCAACTGTTTAGGAGAATCATGATTTTGCATACCATTGCATGAATGACTGCCTGACATAATTTATTATTATACTGCATTTATGATGAACAATCAAATGATTAATTACTTAGAAACTAGTTGCTATGAATAAAGGTGCTATCAGTAACGATGCTTTCGGAAAACGCTCTGATAAAATAACGAGGCACTTACGTGCATCTTAGGATCATCTTAGTGCTTTGGGAAACCGGGCCCTGGCCTGTTTTTGTTCAGCCTTATTAGCTGGGTATATAGCTCCCCTCAGTTTAGTTCAGCCTTTGTCCAGTATTCTGTGGTGTCAGTCGTGTTACAATTACGTGCTGCAAAGTTTGCATTTTTGTTTGTTTGTACGCCGTGCCGAGAGTCTCTTAAAACGTGTAAGCTCACCTCCTCTGCGTTTGGTTACTTACTCCTGCAATCGTGACATTAATCAACTGAGTCAGTGTACTGGTGAAGGGATAGATCAAATAGGCCCATAGATGGAAGGTTTGCAAAGTGATTTCATGGTCCCTTGTAAAAGTATTTTTTGTATTTTTCAAATACTAAAATACAATAGTTTATTTTGATACATGGTGTGGCTACTGTATTTTGTAGTTTATTTTGATACACTTAAAAATAAAGTATTTGGTATCATATTTTAAAATACATTTTGATGTATGTCTGCCCATCTCTGATTATGAGTATGGTAAGGCTTTGTGTGCTTGAGGGAAGTGGAGGATTATGAACATGCTGTATTTTTGAATACGTCAGGCCACTAGTGATGGGAAGTTCGATTCTTTCTACTGACTCAGATGTTGCCGAGTCATTCAGTATAAAGGTCGAATCGTTAGAGTAATTTCGTTCATTTGAGTCAGTAATGCTTACAGTAGTACTGTTCAATTGAACGATAAAACTGACCGAGTCAGTCGTTCACGATTCTTTTTTACTTAGGCAAAGGCTCAGTGTACGATTTCATCTGTGTTTATCATTACAATAAAAAAATCAAACTACTACATTAATTATTTTAGACCTACAATGTGTCCAATTATCTGTTACAAACATGTCTTTATAATGCTACTGTCTTGATCTATTTCTCTTTGCGAACGTAAAACTAACAGCGTATGCCGTGGTTGGGTAGAACTCGGCTGCCAGTCGTTCAAATGAACAAAACAACCGTTCAAAACTGACCGAGTCAGTCGTTCACGAGTCATTTTATCACTACATTTTCTGTCAGTTTTATCGTACCATTGAACAGTTGTTTCGTTCATTTGAACGACTGGCAGCGGAGTGCTACACAACCACGGAAAGGTAACAATGCGGGCTCGACCGGGATTCATCCTGCCCACGTTGGTGAGTTGTTTACGTGGTAATAAAAAAGGGGAAACCGACGTAAAAGAAAAGAGAAACGGACCATCACGAAGTAATAGGCATATCTGTTGTCCACAAGAATCCTAGGATTTCACGATGGGATTATTCACGCATAGTGGAGGAAGTTGACGCAGCATATGGGCCAGCATCAGAGCATGCTGCTGCTATTGGCATCGAGTTGAGGCAGAGTAAGCCAGGTGAGGCACCCAGCTAACAATTTTCCGTTGTCACAATGTTGTTAAGACGTTATCTGGCGACCGAAATTAGGTAGCAGCAACGTTGTCAGCTACGTTGTCACAACCGGCAAAGTGAAAGTTTTCTGGTTGTCGCTACAACGTAACTAATTGACGTTGTCAGTTGGTCGCTTGCATGTCGTAGCAACGTGCTATTTCTAAGGTTGTCGGTTGGTAATCGCTAATCCCAGGCATCCTATCCAGTTGACCATTCATTGCCCTTTTCCTCTTACATTTTTTATATTCATACGTACAGCTAGAATATGTACAGCTAAGTTCATTTATATCCAGTCAACATCTTGACAGTTTTCTCAAACCTTGTGTTTACCTGCTCGAACTGTTCCATGAAATCTTAAATGTGCACAACACATTTCAGCAGCGTTCTACACCGACGTTTAGTTTTAAAGTGAGGTATTATGCATAAATATTATACATGTATTTTATCAACCCCTTCCCAGATATAATAATGGCAATGCTGTTAGATCATCAGTCCAGACATTTTCTCCTAGCAAATTACATGACATATCCTGTAATATGAGCCCCATATGTAGCAAAAAAAGTATATACATTTACAAACAAACCAGAACATTTATGTAATTTAAAAAATATTTTATTTATCACCCACCTCACATTCCCAAGTTGGTCAACAGCACAGAAATTAAAATCAGAACTGTGTGGGACATCATAGCCATCAGGAAGGATAAAGTAGCAAATCTCACCTAGTTAACTCAGATGAAACTAGGTTTTCAATGGCAATAGCCATAAACAGTATTTTTTTTCCACTAGTAGAGTTCTATCCTTCTCCAATCATTGACATTTTTGTTCCAGCTATCATCCGATCAAATTAAGAAATATTATCAAACTGGCCATTTTACAAATAATTAAAATATAAGAACACAAGCCAATATGAATGCTTTACTCTTCATTGGGTTATTTTCTTTTCAAATGGTGAAGAATTGTGAAATCATGAAGATAAGAAACAATTAACAATAAATTGAAACAAACAATTAATATTATCCAACTGACAAAATACATTCACACAAGCAAAGACGGACACTTTACTCTTCCTTGTTGTCAGAAATGAGTCTGAGTGGTCTTCACCTTCCTCTGCCATTGGACCTGTTGCTGCACCTGGACATGGACAATGAAAACCTTGTGAGACAATGAAAAACTTGTGAGGTGACTCGATGTTCATCTATGTTTGAAAAAAGTTACCAACCAAGATAGTTAGTTGTTGACTTACTGTACTGTACTGTAACTTGCTAACGTTTGAGCTAACGTTAGTTGGCTTGCTAGACAGTACTGTAATTCGAAGGGAACTACCAAAGTGATTTTAGCTATATGACACATATAGCCAGGCCTGCCGATAGGGAGGGACAAACGGGTCTGTTGTCCCGGGCCCAGGGTAGGGGGGGGCCCAGAACTGACATTGGGTTGACATTAAAGGGCCCATCTAAGATTATCTCGTCCTGGGCCCAGGCAAGACTGTAAGCTGGCCTGCATATAGCTCAAGTTAGTTGGCTTGCTAGATATATCTGCTTTGTAAAGAAGTTAAATACGCTTACCTGAGATTCCTTGTTCAGACGGTGCTCCAGAAATGATGTCGGTTTAACGAACTACACTGATGTTTGTTTAACGTAGTCGTACAGTACCGTTTGCTAGCTGCACTACCTAGTTAGCCAGGTATACCTTAAAAGAAAACTTGCGCTACCTGCGGTAGTTAGCTAGGTATATTACAGTACTATAATGTAGGCTACACGACTAAATTAGAAAATAACTAAATTGCAAAATTGCTTGATTAGAAAAAGAAAGTATGATTAACATCAATGATTATAACATTTCTAAATAGCAATAACTACTAATGTAGGCAAACCACAGTAGAAGTGTACTGGTGAAAACTCACAGACATGACTAAATCAGAACATAAATCAGAATTATCTTAAACTAGACTCAAATAAACATGCTATAGCCACCGGTTATGTCTGCTGAGATACTGTAAACTTCTGACGACTATTTAGGAGTACAAGGGTGAGGATTATCCCGATTATCCCAATTATGGAATTTCGCCACAATTTAATAATCACGAGTATTTTCCATCACGATTAGTACTAAAATTTGTCTATCGTCCCATCCCTAGTTGCTATGGAGCACCACAGATGCTTCACAGTGATCAAGCCTCCAACTTCAAGTCTGAGGTCTTCCAAAGGATGTGTGAACTGTTGGGAATCGAAAAGATTGCACGACCCCTTTTAGACCACAATCTGACGGTCAAGTAAAACGTTTTACTGCCACTCTACAGAAGATCCTTGCCACCACCGCAGAACGTTGTCATTGGGACTGGGATATCATGACTCCATTCGCCGTAATGGCCTACAGAGCAACAAAGCACAGCTCAACGGGATTCACCCCAAACTTGATGCTCCTTGGCAGAGAATTAACGGAACAGGTCGGCCTTGTAGCGGGCTTGCCGCCTGACCATGAGCACGTCAAGACTCTTCCACAGTATGTTGCACAGTTACGGGACAGGTTGGCACTTGCTTTTCAGGTTGCAAGGAAAGCACTGGGGCAGTCTGTGGAGCATGCCAAAAAGTAGTATGACAAGAATGTCGCAAAGACGCACAGTGATGCGGTACGGCACCCAGTTTAAGGAACAAAACGGGTGCGGGATAAAATCAGGAAGTTCCTACCGTCCTATGAGGGCCCTTATTTCATACTGGGACAGCTGGACGCTTTGGTTTACCAGATCCCAAAAGGTCCGCAAACAAATGTGAAGGTTGTTCATCATGACAAGCTCAAACCGTACCACTCCCGCACAATCCTAGACAACAGCTGGGTGTTCACACACGCCGAAGCATGGCAACCTACCAAGGTCCCTTCACCTCACCTGGGTGCTGGACTCCACGACTCCGACCTGGATTTAGCCGAGTTGTTAATGGACGGTGAGGACGGCGAGAAGGGGGCAACGACAGTCCGGGGAATACAAAGTTGAATTCCGATATCAATGTTGTGAGCGGGTCTACAACACAAGATGGAGTTCAGGTTAGTGGGGGTAGTGCATTGCAACCAGGTCAGGCAGGGACTGTTACTCATCCTGTTTTGGACACCGACAGGAAGACCTAAGTGGAACAAAAGATTCCTTAGTAGGCTTGTTGAGTGGGTGGTTTCTTGGAACTGAACTATAACATACCTTCCGGTTAACACCTAAGATGGTTCTATATAAAAAAATGGGGTATGTGTAATTGTGAGTTTTGACAGTGTTATGTTCTATGTGCTAAGAGGTGGGTCATTTATGTTTGGGAACGGTTCTATGTCTCTATGAGAAGAGAACCATCTATGCTGTGACCAGAAAGTTGAATTCTTACAATAGGAATGTTGTAACTTGCAGGGTTTTCATTGTTCTTAAGAGAAATAAGTTAACATGCTGAACTCACAATGGAAGTACATGTGTAAACCGTATGTGGACTGTTAGGTATTCACCCTAAACCAATAACCTTTGTATTATGCTATTTCCGCTCCATGTGCTTTTGCACAATCAGAGAATATGGACTGTAAGGACTATTTGCTTCATTAGGGAGTAACATGTGTAATGTCAATGTAAGTGAATAATGCAATTATGTATTTGTGCCTTGGTATGAGTGCAGGAGTGGTGTCGTGTAATCACCATCCAGAGTGGGGGTAGTGTTAGTAGAATAGGGTTCTGGCCCTGGAGCTAACAAGTATGCTCCCCTGAGCCGTCCCGACTATGGTCTGGAGGTAAAGTCAGGAAATGTAACGCATGGCATTCGAGAATTACTCACTAGGGTATAAAGAATCCATGTCAAATGTAATTTCATGGGGGAAAATAGAGGGTATAGCTAGCAGCACTTTCTTACCCATCCACTCCATTGGCTCCAGCTCAGGCAAATAGTGTAACAATTTAAGAATAACGTTTCTCAATGTAAAGTTGCAAAGAGTTTTGGGATCTCCTAATCTATGTTACATAATATCATTAAAAGATTAAGAGAATCTGGAGAAATCTCTTTACGCAAGGGACAAGGCCAAAAACCTATATTGGATGGCCATTAACTTCAGGCCCTCAGGCGGCACTGCATTAAAACCAGATAGGGTTCTATAGTGTACATCACTGCATGGACTCAGGAACACTTCCGAAAACCATTTTCTGTGAAGACAGTAAGTCGCTGCATCCAAATGCAAGTTAAAACTCTAAAATGTAAAGAAGAAACTATATATAAACAAGATTCAGAAACGTGCCACCACCTACTCTGGGCCCGAGCTCATTGAAAATGGACTGAGGCGAAGTGGATCAAAATTATCAATTATCAAAATTAGAAATTATTTTTAGGAATCATGGACGCCACATCCTCTGGACTAAAATGGAGAGAGACCATCCGGCTTGTTACCATCCGGCTTGGCTGACTTGAACATCTGTGAAGGCACCGTTAATGCTGAACAATGTATACAGGTTTTGGAGGAACATATGCTGCCATCCAGATTACATCTTTTTCAGAGAAGGCCTTGCTTATTTGAGCAAGACAATGCCAAACCATATTCTGCACATATTACAACAGTTTGGCTCTATAGAAACAGAGTCCAGGTGCTAAACTGGCATGCCTGCAGTCCAGACCTGCACGAAAAATATGACAAAGGAGACCCTGAACTGTTGAGCAGCTTAAATCCTACATCAAGCAGGAATGGGAATACTTTTCACTTTCAAAACCACAGCACTTGGACTCCTCAGTTCCCAAACACGGAATATTGTTAAAAGAAAATTTGATGCAACACAGTGGTAAACATGCCCCTGTCCTTGGCATCAAATTCAAAATGGGCATGTATTTTTCCAAAAACAATACCATTTCTCAGTTTCAACATTTGATATGTTGTCTTTGTACTATTTTCAATTAAATGTAGGGATAAATGATTTGCACATCAAATTTCATTTGATATTCGGCTACCATTTAACTTCTAACTTTAACTTGTTGGCGATACAAAAGTTCTGAACGTTTTGTATGCTAGCAACTGCACGTTTGTCAGCTCGTATGTCTGCCACTTGAGGTTAACTTCTTCAGAAAATAACTATATACAGTCCAGGAAATTTCCATTTTCTTTTAGTTTTTTTATATTTTTGCATTAAAGTTGAGCATCGTCAGATGGTTCACCGTATGCTCATTCATGGATTGTCTTTAAGCTGTAAAAACCTGCCCGTGCACCAAAACGCTTCGCTCAGCATCGACAGAGTTGGGGACAACAGACAAGTATAGCCTGGCAAGTTTTGCGATGTTGCTACATTCCGTCTGAATAAATCACAAAGCTTTTGGTTGTCCAGCTTTTCCAGGGGGATATTTGCACAAACAAATGCCTCTGTGAGATAAACATTTAGGGAGTTTTGTGCTTCTCAGTTTTCAGTGGAGTTTTGAAACAAGGAAGATACTTGTGTTTGTTTCTTTGCAAGAGCTGCAGTTGCTGTACTGGATTCAATTTTGGCCTTTTTATTTTGGTGAATATTGGAATCCAGATGCCGGTAAACAGACGATTTTCTGTAGTGATCAACAGAAACGTTACAGGAGGTACAGAAGAGCTTACCGCCGTGGCTATGCAAGACTCCTGTTGGATATTGCTTTGCACGATCGACTGCAGACATGTTTTTTTGCTTTTTTTGAGACATCCATTTTGTGATTGTGTTAATTTAGTGTACAGTGCTCCCACTTAGAATTCAAAAGTCATATGACAATAATGACTGTTCTAAGCTGCAGTGTCAAAGTCACATGACCACAAGGGCTACTGTGCTTTACCCCAGTACTGTTTCCATTATATATTTGGTACCAAGGACTTAAGGAGTGGCTCACGTGGGGAGGGAGGAGTAAACTATCAATGCGATTTGGTTTTCCAGTTCCGAAAAATAAAAGGCGATATTTTTCTGGTAGTAAAATAAACAATAATGCCATGCTCAGTTTGTTTACAATACGGCATTTGAACTTAGTAAAACTAATTTCTTCCTCAAACTCCTGCAACCGGCTCCTTCTCCACCTACACTTGTGACACTGCAACTAAACCAGTTTAATAAGTATTTTGTCAAAAGTATCTACCTTTAATAGAAGGATTTGGGAGAATTCTGAAGTAATTTTGTGTTATAGGTTCTGCAGGCTACGTCTCAGTCTCAGCGCTCCATTTTTCTATTGAGTCAATGGCATCGTATCACCTTCGGTCGTTCCAACTCTTTCCATTCTGAGTCTTTGCTTCCCTGTACTGTTGCTTCTTTTTCTTTATTTTCAGGGATCTGTTTGTTAGATCGGATGAAAACCATTACGAGAAGCCTAAAGCAAACGATACACATCGCCATTCGAATAGAACTACATGCCGCGTTTTCACACCACGTAACGCGTCAATCCGCAAACCCCGCCCAAAGTCCTAAAGTCCGGGGCTAGGCACCAAGTGAGAGCTGGGCCACTCGGCCATGGCCTAGTTGCCAACTGGCCCTGGCCCGTGTCAGTGGAAACAGAAAAAAATCTGGACTTTAGGGTAAAACACCAGTGTTTGGCACCAGTGAAAACACGGCATAAGTAACTTCACGCCTTAATTTCTACAGCAAGTAACTAGGTAACGTAACTAGTTACTTTATGGGAACTGTAAATACTAACTGTATTTAGTTACTTTTAAAAGTAACGTTCCCCAACACTGATTATAAGTAATTGGTTTTTGAAATTCAAAATAGTTCAAATAGTTGACTGACTTTTAAAATTTAAGAACACAAAAAACCTGTGACATTTGTCTATAATGTCATTTGTGGCCCCCGGAATGAACAATATGATCAGAATGCAGGAAAGAGCAAACATGTATGAACACAATATGTGGCTGAAAAGAGGGGCCAAGAGATAACACAGGCCTGTGGAGATCTCACACGGGGTGTCTAGTGGTGCCTACGGTTCTACATAATTCTGATCATGAATGTGCATGGTTTTGACCATTGCGCAAGGGGGAAGTAATGAGAAAAATTAAGAACCAAGGTTATTGGTCACCTTACATGCAGGCTATGGTGGATTTGGCTCTTGCAGATTGTGAGGTATGTGCAGAAAATAACGCAAGACTAAATGCTAAATCCTTCTAAATATGTGGATATGATAAGGAATGTCAATGGAAAATGGTACATGCTAGTGGTGATCAATAGTTTCAGCAGATGGGTAGAAGCAATACCCTCAAAAGATCAGGGAGCAGGAACAGTGATAAAGTTCCTTACAAGGGAGGTGATGCCTAGGTTTGGCATACCCACAGAAATCAGTTCTGACAATGGGCCAGCTTTCATTGAGAGGACACTAAGGCAGGTGGTCCATCATCTTAGAATCAAGCAAAGGGTAGGATGTGTCTATGACCCTCAGTCTCAGGGCATGGTAGAGAGAGTGAATGGCAATTTGAAAGCAAAGATCAACAAGATTTGTGCTAGCACCAGACAAAAGTGGGTTGATGCTTTCAGAGCCAGAGGACAATCAGCCACGAGCAGTGGTGCCAGGAGATCAAGTCTACATCAGGGTCTTCAGAAGCAGGTGGAATGAGCCAAGGCATGAGGGTACCTGCAAGGTGATCCAAGCCACATCGACAGCAGCACAGGCAGAGGGCAGCAACACTTGGTACCACCTGAATCACTGCACCAAGGTCCCATGCGGAGCAGGTCAAAGGCCACATGAGGAAGGTTCAGACACTGACCTTAACAGAAGGAATGAGGTATGCACAGCAGCACTGATAGAAGGGGTAATGCTGTATTGACTGAGAACCATAGGGATTAGAGTGGATGTTTTCATTAGTATGGATTTTCTTATAGACTGAAATCAAACCAGTTGGTTAGGAAGTGTAGAAGGAGAGCGATGACAGTGGAGTGTTGTGGCCCATAGTGAGAAAGGTGTGTGTGGTGCACACGGTAGGAAAGAGGTACAAAGCCTGAAATATCTGGTAATGTGCAGACGACATGTCAAAGTAGGACCTGATATGACAAGGACACAGGCCACAGCAACCATGAGAGAAACGGAGCTAATAGACATAAAAGGGGTAACATGGGGAAAGATATGGACAGACAAATGAACAGTGAGGAGATGGATACCTTTATCCCTTGGAAACAACTGTGAAGGGAAACAACAGAGGGAAACAGCAGGCAGTATCATGCCTCAGGCCGTGAAGTGACAAAGAAGAGAAGTGAGCGCAAAAAAGATAAAAATAGCATAAAGTAGAAATCCCGGAAAAAAACAGCAAATGAGACACAGAGATCAATAATGGTAAGAACCCAAGATAAACAGGAAAATTTGTGTAGTTGGATGGATAACGACCAGTATGGTAACACAACATGGTCAGGAGATAAATGTGTCATCAATGTAACAGAATGAGGAAAGTGTCAGGTCCTGGCTATGAGGATGCCCCTAGCCATCTCTGCACTGGGCTGAGGGCCATAGTCAGGACCTGGCTGAAATAGATGCCTCTAGGTATCTCTGTATGTTTAGTTTCAAGTGTCCCCAATTAGAGGCAGCTGGCCTGTGTTGCCTCTGATTGGGGATCCTATTTAGGTTGCTGTTTTCTATTCTAGTGCTGTTGGTTATTGTTTATCATGAGGAGATGCTGGTCGGTTTGTGGTCTGGTGGCCTTTTGTTTGTGTTCCTGTTGGTTCCATTAAACCTACCTGTTTTTGAACCACCAGCCTGCCTGCGCCTACTTCCATCACCCACCACAACTGTTACAGAAAGTGGGACATAGTGGTTGAGCATAATGATGAAAACCAAGGGATAATTCTAGAACTAGTCGTCACAAGCTTCCCAAATGGAAGCAAAGCAGAGACTAGAATGGTGGAGTCACAAAGTAGGCTCGGGAGGAGATAGCATGGAGGACAAGGAAATGTTGGTTTCCATGGCTGTGGTAGACAGGTGTTAGTTCCTGTGTCCACAGTGGAACCAACGGTGGCGATAAGAGACCGCCTTGGCATAGCTAAGAAATATGACTGGTATAAATGGGCTCACAACACAGTCAGACAGCACAATGTAAGCAATTGTTTAGTGTGTTGAAGAGTAGGACCAGGGAACATGGTAGTGGTACCCTTTGAAAAAGGAAAGGAATGTCTGGATGAAAAATTCCAAGCTAAGATGGAAGAGGCCAAGTTTATGGTAACATTAGAATGTGAGGACCTGGAGGTGAGAATTAGCCTAGAAAAAGCAGAAAACACAGGAAGGTTTAAAAATAATGGGTACACGTGAATGTTTCCAGGCTAATGGCACAACTGCAGTGGGACATTTTCCAAAGTGCAAAACTATTATTAATTTGGATAAAGGAGAGCTAATGATAGCACAATCTGGCTGAGGGTTTACCTTAACCCAAAGAGCAGGTGTGGAAAGTATCTACTTAGAACAGGAACAGGCTATAGCTGATGTATGTAACTGCACCCAGTGTTACCAAAAGACTGGTCAGGTATATGTGCTAGGGTAAGAGTTGCTCAGGATGTGACCATAATACCACAAACAGGTGTTGTGCGTTCACCTGAGGAAAGGCCAGTGATCCTCATATAGACAGTCAAATCCTCATTCTTT
Organism: Esox masquinongy; assembly: GCA_016801175.1. NCBI lineage: Eukaryota > Metazoa > Chordata > Actinopteri > Esociformes > Esocidae > Esox > Esox masquinongy. Next base: position 16,228 of record JACXGI010005798.1, read on the forward strand.
CACCTCTGCAATTATGCCAAATTAAAGGCCTACCTCTCCCTTAGTGCCGCTGAAACCTTAATACATGCATTCATCTCCTCCCGCCTAGACTATTGCAACTCTTCTTTCTGGCATCAACTCTTCATCTCTCCATAAGCTACAAATGGTCCAAAACTCAGCAGCCAGACTTCTCACCCACACCAAGTCCTGGCAACATAACCCATATCCTCCGGGAAATCCTTTAGCGCATTGATTATACAATTCATCTGCTCACCTATAAAGCCCTCCATCAGTTTGCTTCACCCTACCTCACTGATCTTATTCCCCAATACCAACCCTTTCGGTCACTCCACTCTACTACAGCTGGTCACCTCATCACCCCTGGTCCAAACTATGGAGCTTTGGAGACAGGGCTTTCTCTAGGGCTGGTCCAAGGCTTGGGAACTCACTTCAACAATCAATCCATGATTCTGAATCTGTTACCATCTTCATCCTCTGCCTCAAGCCTCATCTGTTCAAACAAGCCTACCCATAGCCCCTGCCCTTTCCCTTCGTCCTGTGTCATGTCTGAGTCCTTTTCTTTACTTTTGTCTGTGTGTATTGTCCAATCGCTCTCCTCAGATGTTTTTTGTTCCAGATGTAAAGCGTCTGTGGGTCCCAGAAAAGCACTGTATGAGTTTAATGTATAATTATTATTATTATGTCATGAGTAAAAAGGCATACACACCAGACCCAGAAGTACTCATTGATGCCATTGGCCAACCGAGAGGTATCCCAAGTTCAAGGCAATGAGCAAGATCAGCGCAGGATTTGAGTCTATAATTTCATGGATTGCACCAGCTAAACACACTGAATGGATTAATTATATACTGTATACTATAACCAGCAGCGGTTTATCAACTACACGGATGCAGCTCTAACAGCCCTTAGTGTGCAGCTTCAGGCTACAAGTAAGATGGCATAGAAGAACAGGCAAGTTCTAGATTGGATCTTGGCAGAAAAGGGTGGTGTTTGTGTAATGTTTGGAGATCAATGTTGCACTTTCATCCCAAATAACATTGCCCTGGATGGTTAGTTTACTCAAGCCATGATCAAACTTAAACGATTAAGACAGGAGGTAATTAAAGAATAATGCTGGTTGGGATGCTCACAATTGGGACTGGTTGGAACAGTCACTAGGAGGATGGGGAGCTATCTTTACTAATGTAGGGGTATAACAGGGGTGGTGGTAGTGGAACTGGCTGTTGTAGCATGCTGTGTATTTTCTCTCCTTAGATCATTTTTGACTAAGACTGTAGATGCCCAAATGCCCCGTGAGAGGCCCCTGACCCAGGGTCTGCTGCTGCTGATGGCCAAGTGGACATTCCACTTCTAGGACCTGTTTTGGTGCAAATGAAAGTGACAACAGGTATACTGGATGATATACCCCAAAAAAGGGAATGGTTTTGCAGGTTGTGGCCGCAGGTAGTCGCTCTCTCCTTATCCTTCCTGACTGATTCTTCTCTAGTTTTGCATCTTGCTAGTGTCCTTGTCACTACTGGTAGCATGAGGAGGTACTTGCAGCCCATTTAGGTTGCACAGGTAGTCCAGCTCCTCCAAGATGGCACATCCACACGTGCAAGAAGGTTTGCTGTGTCTCCCAGTGCAGTCTCAAGAGCATGGAGAAGATACCAGGAGACGGGCCATTACATGAGGATAGCTGGACAGGACCAAAGAAGGGCATCAACCCAGCAGCAGGACTGGTATCTGCTCATTTGTACGAGGAGGAACAGGAAGAGCACTGCCCGAGCCCTACAAAATGTCCTCCAGCGGGCTACAGCGGGCTCCAGCATGACCAGTTTGGCGGTGGGTCAGTGATGGTCTGTGGAGGCATATACTTTGAGGTTCGCACAGACCTCCATATGCTAGCCAAAGGTACCCTGACTGCTGTTAGGTACTGGGATGAAATCCTCAGACCCATCATCAGACCTTACGCTGGTGTAGTGGGCCCTGGGTTCCTCCTGGTCCAGGACAATGCCTGGCTACATGTGGCCAGAGTGTGTAGGCAGTTCCTGGAGGACAAAGGCATTGATGCCAGTGACTGGCCTTCATGAATCCAATTGAGAACCTCTGGGACGTTATGTATTGGTGCATCCGACGCTGCCAAGTAGTGCCACAGACTGTCCAGGAGCTCACTGATGATCTAGGTCTGGGAGGAGATCCACAGTACACCACCAACATACCCAGACGTTGTCGGGAGTGCATACAGGCACGTTGGGGCCATACACCCTACTGAGTCACATTATGAGTTGCTGTGATGAAATTCACGCAAGTTGAAACAGCCTGTGATTTCAATGGTTTACATTGATTTTCGGTGTGAGTTCGAATCCAGCCTTCAATCGGTTAGTGATTTTGGTTTCCATTGACCGTTGTTACGTAATTTTGTTCTCAACGAATTACACAATGTACTGTAAAGATTTTGATCTTTAATATATTTTGTTCATCGAGACCCAATGTATGATTTAGGTGTTCCCTTAATTTTTTTGAGCAGTGTATTTTTAGAGCTTGTCGCCGTGCTCGGGTTGTCATGAGATATATTATGTTGTTCCATGGCCAAATTTATTAACTTCTTAGTGTGTCTTTTTTCGTTTTTATTAATCAAATTCCCCAGCTACTGTGGACTCATTAAATTCCAAGCCTGACAAAATTCTCTCATGCACTGTAGGTCCCATGCCGGATTGTTCACGGCAGATTTATCAACAATGTATTTATGGACGATTTGTAGTTTATCTTTTTCAAATCTCCCATCTCTAGGATTCGTGTTATCTGACCACTCGGCCAGGTCATTCAGATATGGCTGAACATAATACAGGCCTAATTTATTTAACATACATTCTCGTGGAGTTAGTTGATCAATAGTTTAAATTGGCACTTGCTTTATGTGTGGATTAGTTTTCAATAATTTGGTTTTCTTTCCTTTCAGGGTAAATCACATTCAGATTTATGGCAAATTAAATTTGGTTTCATAGCCTGCGCTTTACTGGATTTGCTCCCCATAATTACAATTTCATGCAATGTTAGTAGAATGTAAATATTTGAATCAATCCCCAACTTGAATTCAATTAAAATGTGTTTGTCTATTGGACAAGTGATGCTGAGCTTCAATATATTTTATGTTCTGTTTGGTTGCTCGAGACTTATACCATGCGTTTCACAACGTTTTGAATGTTGAATGTCGTCTGCTTGTGAGGTTACGTTGGTTTTTTGTTTTTGAATGTAGCCTTGTTATGTTTTGTTTTTGCTTGAGTTCTTTGCCATAGCCTGTCCTTATTGTTTGCGCCTGTGTCTTGTTTGTCCTCGTTAGCTCCCTATTTAGTTTGCCCTCTTCTGTTAGCCCTTTGTCAGTTGTTGTGTTTTATGCTTGGTTTATGTCCGTCCCTGCCACCAGTCCATGTATTTGTCTGCCTGCCTGTTTTTCTACCGTTTTCTTGTTTTGATTTTACCCGCCTCTGTTCCACCATTAAATGATTTATTTGTCCTTCAAGTATGCGCTTGGGTCCTGCTTTAACAATATTGTGACACCTCTCTCCAATCTAGGATTTTACATCGGCCTCATCTGCTCATTTTTTGACAAAGAATTCCTGTTTTCCCCAGGACTTCAACCCACATCATACAGGAATGGAACCTATATTATTACACATAACTTTGGGACTCAAACCCATTTATTTATGTGTTGTGGACTTGAATCTCCAACTATTTCACATTGCAAACACCTGCAAACAATAGGTTCCGCGTTCGAATCTCATCACAGTCCAGAGAAATTAGTTCCTGGTAGACAAAACCTTCGCTGGATACAACCTTCAGTAGCTACGTTGTAGTAAGCCTAAAGTAAAACTGTTGACAATTATATTGCCACAATTTCTGGAGGATTTTTGAAGTATGTATCTGTGCATGTTTTTTGGGGTAATATAGGCTAGATGAAAACCCCTTTGGCAGTAAAAGAGTAGGGGTTTCCACGATTCTGTCGTCTTTTCACTTGACGAAAAAGTCAGGTATCGTCATCTATATTGAATCAATGTCATTCACGAATGAAAGAAAAATTAATGTTTTTTTGCCATGAAATGAAATAGCTTTGGCAGTGTATAGTTAATCTCCAGTATCGCTAGCAATTGCTCAATTTTTATGACTATTCCAAGTAGTAAGTTAGATACTAGTAAGACTATTACTGGCTAATAAGCTGTTTAAGCCAGTGGCAAAAGCTATACATTTTAGAGATGCCATTTGTGGTGGAGATAAACTTAATAAGAAACATTAGTCAGTTTAACACAATGCTTAATGGTGTCTAGCGAAAAATTCAAACTTGGCCTGATTAATGTGTGACAAAATTATCTAACTTCGAGATGCTATACTGACACTGGGCAATCATATAGCACGGTGGCGTGGTGGTTAAGGACGCTGCCTCTCATGTGGGAGACCCGGGTTTGAGTCCAGTGAGGGCAACAACAGTTATCACGTTTAATTGCGGCCGGCTGAACTAGGCTTTCCTGGTTATTCATTGAGGAATTAAACCTCTATCAAACAGGACCGACAACTTGCTGGGGCAGGAAACTATTCTATTTTACGATCAAGCAATCCTTGCTTTCTTAAGGTTAGAAATGCAGACTCAGTGCAAACTTTCAAGACTCATCTCCACAGCATGGTCTATGATTAAGTGTAATCTGGCCCAGGGGCGTGAAGGTGACCAGAAAGGCTTGATACTGTCCACCCTTGCTGTCGTGCCAGGTGGGCTCTCATGTCACTGGACCCCCCTGACTCAGCCCCAAGGTCTTACGCTGCTATATTACTGTGCTGGGGGAGTAGAGTCAGTTCTCCTTCTCCACTATAAATCCTTATAGATCTAAGGAATGCATTTTCTAAATTTTCCCTGTCTCCTGCCCTGTTTTAAACTTCTAAGGACATGAGGACTTCGCCCACACCTGTGGAGTACCAGGCTTGAAAGACTCGTTGCTGTCCCTGTCCAAAGTCCTCCTGGTTGTGTTGCAGATCAAGATCATTTCAGCTGCCACTCTTCTTGATTGCAGGGTCGGTTGCATATATTTATTAGTTAACAGATCTGGGTTGTTCTATCAGTGCCAGTGGTTGCACCTTGCTCAGAACCGACAAAGGAACGGAGGAGAGTTGGGACATTTATAATAGATTACAACAATAACAAGATGGCCATTATGTCTGGTTTGTATTAACTGAGAGGAGTCCTAATGTATAAAATCTAATGAAAAATAAATTTCAAGCCAGTTTATAATGATGAGGTGGGCCGTAATGTACACAATAATTAAGAAAAGATACGTTGTCTAGCAACCAGTGGAAATGACCTCATCACATTTTGAAATACATTTTGATACATGAAATGTATTTTGAATCAAGTTAAATGTATTTGATATATATCACACATTCTACATACATTTTGCATTGCAAAAATGTATTTTCCGTATGGGTAGCTAGTTAATGTTATACTGCATCTTGACATTCATGTTGAGAAAAGGTTGAGGGAATGTTGACGAAAGGTTCACCAAATTATTATGGGGCCTTCTATAGATATGGAGTAACGTCTTTTAGCCTGTTATCCAGTTTAGACGAAATCTTCATCAGCTCATATTGCAGAATGCACTCAATAAATTAATACAGCTATCTTTGTTCTTAAATAAACAAGTGGTCACCATTGCAGTCAGTCACTGGAGGAATCCCCCATTGTAAATCAATCTGGATTGTCCAACAAATCTCTCTCACCAACATTCAATATGTTTTTTAATCAGGAGTATATTTTCATTCAAGAAAGATGGGGGCACTATTTCCGCCTGGCACCGGCCAAAACCGTGCCCCCTGTCAATCAAAATAGTTACGTATAGGTACGTAAATTAACCAAACTCACAGTGATTGATTCTCTACCTTAACAACATGTTCAATGTGTTTAGTTCAGTCTGGACTATATTTTCATTCATTAAAGAGGGGGACACCATTTCTGCCAGGCACAGGTGAAATCTGTGCCCCCTGTCAATAAACATAGGTAGTACTTACATTCACCAAATTCATAGATCTACTTATCCTCTCCCTCACCAACATATTCAATGGGTTTATTTCAGTGTGGCATATATTGTCATTCATTAAAAAGGGGGACACCATTTCCACCAGGCACCAGCAAATCCGTGCCTCCAGTCAAACAAAATTCATAGTACCTAAATTTACTAAACTCACAGTTATTGATTCTCCACCTTACCAATACATTCAACTGGTTTAATTCTGGAGTATATTTTCATTCATTAAAAAGGGGGACACATTTTCCGCCAGGCACCAGTGAAATCCGTACCCCCGTGTCAGTCAACATAGATAGTACTTACATTTACCAAATCCATTGTGACGGTGAGGTGACGGACAGCTCCGTCATCTCCCGCTTTTCCCGGTTTCCCATGGTTCATGAACTCACCCCGGACTCCTTCATTTGTCTTGTCTCCAATTGTCACTCACACCAGGTCCCAATTAAGTCATCAGTATGTGTTTAAATGTTTCTCCTCTGCTCCCTGCATTTGTCGGTCATTGTTCCATGTCTCCATTTGTTCATGTACATGGTGAATGTTTCGTTTTTGTTAGTACCTTTGCTTTTCATTTTGTTTGTTGTTTAAGTGCTCGGTGTTTATTTTCAATTAAATTCAAAACATCGACTGCCACTCTGCCTGCGCCTGGTTCCTACCTCTCCACCACTACACACATCGTGACAGAATGACCGACCTAAAAGAAAAGGAACCCGCAGGTCCAAAAAACAAAACCCGCCATGGTCACAGGGATACCCACCTGTGGCCGTGGGAGAAGCCGGAGACGCCGGAGGAGGAAGCTCGGCGCCTCCCCTCCGATGTCACCGACGAGAGGGGAGTACACCTGGAAGGGGGACTGGGGATCGGACTCCCTCTCCTCGGATGACTCGGAGGCGGAGTATAACGAGTTGGATGAGGACGAGACGGAGGGGTTTCTGGAGTGGGACCCAGTTCGGTGCCAGCTGCTTCCAGCCTTCCCGGAGGCTGGCGGGGGCAGCAAGAGGCCAGTACGATCCCCAAACCTGGGTCCACGGCCCGCCTCTGCACCTTGCTCTCCAGACACCCAGAGGTCTCCCCAGGACATTTTTAGGGGGTGGCTATGGGGATGCTCGAGGGGAACCTGGACGGAGTCCATCGGGGAGTCCCTGCTGGCTGAGCCCATCCTTCGGACGGCCCTTCGGGAATGACAGTATCTCCTGCCACTGGGGGAGCTCTTAGAGCTGTTCCCGGACACCGGAAGGAGCGAGAACTGGCCCGGTTTTCACGACCCACCGTACCAGTCCTTACCGAGGATTTGGGGAATACCATCTACCCAGGTCCCCGAGGCACCAGTGGCGGGCATCCCGGAGACACAGCGCCCCCTGCTGCCCAGGAGCCGCAGCCGCCAGCGCCCCCTGCTGCCCTGGAGCCACAGCCGCCAGCGCCCCCTGCTGCCCTGGAGCCGCAGCCAGCGCCCCCTGCTGCCCTGGAGCCGCAGCCAGCGCCCCCTGCTGCCCTGGAGCCGCAGCCGCCAGCGCCCCCTGCTGCCCTGGAGCCACAGCCGCCAGCGCCCCCTGCTGCCCTGGAGCCGCAGCCAGCCCCCCTGCTGCCCTGGAGCCGCAGCCAGCGCCCCCTGCTGTCCGGTGGCCGCAGCCAGCGCCCCCTGCTGTCCGGTGGCCAACGCCGCCAGCTCCTCCAGCTGTCCGGTGGCCGACGCCGCCAGCTCCTCCAGCTGTCCGGTGGCCGACGCCGCCAGCTCCTCCAGCTGTCCGGTGGCCGACGCCGCCAGCTCCTCCAGCTGTCCGGTGGTCGACGCCGCCAGCTCCTCCAGCTGTCCGGTGGCCGACGCCGCCAGCTCCTCCAGCTGTCCAGTGGTCGACACCGCCAGCTCCTCCTGCTGTCCAGTGGTCGCCGCCAACAGCTCCACCTGCGGTCAAATGGTCGCCGCCACCCGAGCCCGCCGAGGACTTGCCGCCGCCACCCGAGCCCCGCGGCGCCCTCTCCCGCCCAGGAGCCGCCGCCTGAGCCCGCGGCGCACTCTCCTGCCCAGGAGCCTCCGCCTGAGCCCGCGGCGCCCTCTCCTGCCCAGGAGCCGCCGCCTCAGCTCGCGGCGCCCTCTCCTGTCCCGGCCGCTCCGCCACCCAGGCCTATCCTGGCCGCTCCGCCTCCCCGGCCTGTTCCGGCGGCTCCGCCTCCCCGGCCTGTTCCGGCAGCTCTGCCTCCCCGGCCTGTTCCGGCGGCTCCGCCTCCCCGGCCTGTTCCGGCGGCTCCGCCTCCCCGGCCTGTTCCGGCGGCTCCGCCTCCCCTGGCTGTTTCGGCGGCTCCGCCTCCCCTGCCTGTTTCGGCGGCTCCGCCTCCTCTGCCCGTTCCGCCGGCCCCGCCTCCTCTGCCTGTTTCTGGCGTGGATTGGTGGGGGGTACGGTTTTCTCCTGCCTGCCCTCCCCTGCAGTTGTGTTTCGGCCCCGTCTGGAAGCCGGGGCTTTGGGGGGGGTACTGTGACGGTGAGGTGACGGACTGCTCCGTCATCTCCCGCTTTTCCCGGTTTCCCATGTTTCATGAACTCACCCCGGACTCCTTCATTTGTCTTGTCTCCAAGTGTCACTCACACCAGGTCCCAATTAAGTCATCAGTATGTGTTTAAATGTTTCTCCTCTGCTCCCCTCATTTGTCGGTCATTGTTCCATGTCTCCGTTTGTTCATGTCTGTGGTGAGTGTTTTGTTTTTGTTAGTACCTTTGCTTTTCATTTTGTTCGTTGTTTAAGTGCTCGGTGTTTATTTTTAATTAAATTCAAAACATCGACTGCCACTCTGCCTGCGCCTGGTTCCTACCTCTCCACCACTACACACATCGTGACATCCATAGATATTTCTCCTCTCATCACCAACATATTCACTGGGTTTAACTTAATCTGGAGTGTATTTTCATTCATTAAAGGGTGGGCACCATGTCCGCCAGGCACCGGTGAAATCTGTGCCCCCCCATCAATCAACATTGAACATTGATATTATCTAAATTAATCAAAAACTACACTATACTCAACTATTTGTTTCTGCAGAAAATGCAGTAATTCGTGCAAAAGTAGCCCTGACGTATTGAGTGCATAAATTAACATCCTTACGAAAACTTTGCAGGTGTTTTGAGTTAATTAGCTGATTACAGCTCTTTTCCGGTCGACATTTCTGTCGTATTGTAAATCTTTTATTCGAATATTTTGAGATACTGGATTTTTGATTTCCATGAGCTGTAAGCCGTAATCAGCTGTAATCATTTGAATTCTGGAAAAAAAACTTCCACGACATTCTATTTTTTTAAGATGCACCTGTATATACCTCTAAACATTTTTTGTCTGGTTCCAGTGTTTTTACTTATGCAGATTCTCCGCCATGAATAATTGAGAGGGAGAATAGTAAAAAGGCAAAAAAATAACTTTCTGAAAAAATAAGTTTAAATTACACTCCTCTCCACAAATACAGCATACACATTTCTCCCTATAATGTGCATGCTGCACAATAATAGCTGCCCTCTGTTGATGGCTGTCTTACACAGCTGTGGTGGAACCGTCGATCACAGCTATTGCATGTAATTTGATAAAAGAGAAAGTAGAGGGTGTAAAGAAAGTGTTTTTCTGTTATTAATAATTTCAAGTTATTAACAAATCATCTTGAGTTATGGAAACCTGCAGTTTATAGCATTCATTTATTGTATAAATTATGAGATCATATTAAAGACGTACTATTCAATTGATACAACAGAATAATTCAATAATAAATCACCCATTGTTGTGGAGTTACAGCATCCCTCCTGCGCTCCACAGAACATGCAGAGCATGCTCAAATCATCGATGGAATAGTCTTATTTGAGAATTTGCAAAAATAGGTACATCTCAGGTATGCTTAACTATCTTCTGTAATTTAACATCTGCCTCCCATTTCATAGATTTGTAAATTCTTTATGTTAATTTGTTTTTCTTCATGTGTATCAACTGTTCATTCTTCAGTATACATAAATTCCTGACCACATTGACATAGGAGTGGCCACCAGACATTACGGTCTTATATGTCAATAATTACAAGAAATGTGTAATATGATGACATGTATAACTCAACTTATCAAATTGGGCCGCCAATTAATTTGCATGGTAACCTTTGAATATTAAAATGTTATCATCAGTGCCACTTAATACTTTCATACTGTGAAATTACTTCTTGGCTTTACCTAATTCCTTCAGAATTCTGATTGCTATGTCTTTCCTTAACTTGCTTATTGACTACTTTCAGGGAGTGAAGTTGCTCTTTCTACCCTCCAGGATGTCTTCTGCAAACTGATGATAAAGAAAATGGCTATATATTTATATAGTGTGTACTATAGCCATATCTGTGTGTGTGTGTGTGTGTGTGTGTGTGTGTGTGTGTGCTTCAAATCTATCAGTATTTCTACTTTGTACAGACCTTGCAAACAAAAACACCACATGATGTGCTGTCCAACTGTACTTGGGGAGAGATAGTTTCACAATGCCATTTGGAAACTCTGCATCCCTTTGTTTTCATGAAGGCCCTAAAGACAACACTGTTAATAAAATTATTCATTTGAATGTGAGAACTGTAGAAATGCCTTCTAGATATTTCTCAAAATAGTAAACTTAGGTTAGATTTGATTCAATGTTATTTTCTTGCACAGAGTAAAGGTACTGGGGCAACAAAATGTAGTCTAACCATGATAAAGTACATCAAACGAGAGAGGACTACAGTATGTACGTGGCTGGAGCCATGTACAGTAACGTTTACATTTTTGGAATCACCTACTTATTCAAGGCTGTTTCTATATTTTTTTTTACTAATTTCTACATTTTATAATAAGACATCACAATATGAAATCACACATGCGATTTTAGAGTCTTCAAAGGACCACCCTTTGCCTTGATTACAGCATTGGCCACTCTTGGCTAATACATTTTACAAATTAACTTTTAACAAGGAAGCTGTTGATTGAAATGCATTCCAGGTGACTACCTCATGAAGCTGGTTTAGAGAATTTGAGTTACTACATGATAACATATGTGTTATTTCATGGTTTTGTTGTCTTCATTATTATTACATAATGTTAAAAAGTGTGCTGGTTTCTCTTTTCTACACCCAATTATTAGTAAAATAACTACAGTACAGTAGATGTGGAGTCAATGTCATGACCGGGATTCAAAGCACGGTCATAGCAACCCAGTTATTGTACTATTCTGACTTATTCTCATTTACAGTAATGACCTTTAAAATAGCTACGGGGTAGAGAGTGGATGAATGAGAAAATTGAAAGCTGGGGCTGATTAGGTGGCCATGTCTGTATAAGGACCAGATTGTACTTTTTACCAGGACACCGGGGTTAACACCCATACTGTTTACGATAAGTGCCATGCAATCTTCATTGACAGCAGACAGTCAGGATACCTGTTTAATGTCCCATCTGAAAGACGGCACCCTATTCAGAGCATTGTCCGCGTCCCCTTCACCACCATGAGACCTTCGGATTTGATGTTTAGACTAGAGGGAGGAGTGCCCCCTACTGGCCCTCCAACACCACTTCCAGCAGTATGTGGTCGTCCTTCCAGGGACCGTCTAGGCCTTACTGTGCTCAAGTTCTGAGGCAAACCAACAGTGCAGTGCAGGGCACTATGCTGTTGGAGGGTTAATGCTAAAATTGAACACCTACCTTGTTGTCTCAAGGCCCTTCTTAATTACTGAGGCTTGCGCAGCAAAAAGCCTTCTTCTTATTATTATTTTTATTCTTTAGTTACTCCTCCTACACCGTTTAAGATAGAAACTTCAAACTTCAAAACGTGTAGACTGTTGCGGATTAAGTTGCTTGTATACAACTTTTTAAAAGTTTTAAAATCTATAACTTTTATTAAGTATTTCAAACCTTTTGACTCATTGACTTGAATGGGATTTCTTCTGAATTCTGAAGATACCATTGTCAACACTCCAACATTCTAATGACCTTTTGAAAAGTCACAGTTGTCGCAAACTACCTACTTTAACACCTTTCCGAACTACTTAGAGAAAAATGTTAAAAATCGTGAGTGTCCTCACATTCTCAGCTGTTGTAATCAGAAAAAATTACAAAAAAATATAATTCAGAACAAAACTCACAGTGATTTAAGGAATGATTTTAACAAATTTATTTAACAATATATGCGATTTGGACAACCTTGCAAGTGAGAGACAAAAAGAGAATTTCATATCTTCGTCTACTTCTCAGCTATTTGAATCAGAAAAAAATACGAAAATGTCTCTTACCAAACTTGAGATACTGCAACCGCAGTAACCATAGCAACACGTTTTTTAGCAATATTTCCCAAACAGCTGCCGTTGAACCCACTTTCCCAACAAGATAGACAAAACGTTAGTGTTTCATGTATTCCACTACTTCTCAGCTATTTAAATCAGAAAAAATATGCAAATATCTCTTACCAAACATGAGAAACTACAACCGGAGTAACCATAGCAACAGGATTTTTTCCAACTTTTGAAAAACAGCTCCAATGGAGCTCCAATTCTGAATCAGACCCACCAAGACGGAGGAAGTTAAATGTAGATATACTTCTCAGCTATTTAAATAAGAAATCATTTTTTAAATATCTCTTACCAAACTCGAGCTACTTCAATCGGAGTAACAATGACAACACAATGTTTTTTTTCTTTTCAAAAACAGCTCAAATGGAAAGTACTTTCTGAATCAGATACATTTCAGTTGAGCTATGTTTGTGTATCTATACTTTTCATCTAAATGAATCAGAAAAAAATATGAAAATATGTCTTACCAAACTTGAGATATTACAACCACAGTATCTATAGCAACCCATTTTTAAGGAATATTGCCCAAACAGCTGCTGTTTAACCAATTTTCCCAGCAAGGGAGACAAAAACTACAAGTATTTTATTCATTCCTCTACTTTTCAGCTATTTAAATCAGAAAAAAAATATATGGCAACCGAAGTAAACATAGCAATAAGATTTTGTAAATTCTTAATAAACAGCTTCAATGAAATGTACTTTCTGAAGAAGATAGACAAACATAGATGTAAAGAGCTGTTGATATACTTCTCACCTATGTAAATCAGAAAAATTACAAAAATATCTAATACCAACCTTGAGATATTGATATTGAAGTAATCATAGCAACAGGATTTTTTGCAATATTTTCCATTTAACTCACCTTCCTAGTAAGATAGACAAAAAGTATGAGTATTTCATATATTCCTCTACTTCTGAGCTGTTGTAATCAGAAACAAATTATAAAAATATCTCTTACCAAACTCAGATACTGCAACCGAAGGAACAATAGCAAGAGGAATTTTTCCTATTTTTAAAAAACAGCTCCAATAGAATGTACTAACTGAACCAGATACACAAAAACAGATTTCTTAAACAATATTATTTCTTAAATGTAGCTATACTTCTCAGTTATTCATATCTGAAAAAATTACAAAAAAGTATTTTACAAATTTAAGATCTTGCCAGTAACCATAGAAACAGGATTGCCCCAATAACTTTACTTGTAAAGTTCAAAACTAGTTTTGTTTTGGGATTCTCCCAGAGGGTCCAATAGAATTGTCCTCTTTCGGGATAGATAACTTGAAAAAGGTTTAAATATATTACAGATATGCAGACACAAACATCAATATCCAACAGTACACCATCTCTGCAACTCAAGAATATACTCACTGCAAGTGTCCAGTGGTGATTTTTATTGATAATCACATTGTAGTGTTTTGGATTAAGCTGAAATACAGTAGATGGCGATATAAGAAATGAATGACCGGTAACAATAATCCATGTGTTTTACTTTTATCTTTCTGAATTGCCTTATTTTGATGTGAAGCTTAACATACTTTTCTTAAAGTCTGGTATGAGCCCTGCCATATTCGGCTCAAGGTGAATTAATCAAAGGCTTTTCTGTTCCCTTCAAGATTGTATCTCGTCACCATTTTGAAGATGTATGCATTTATTACCTTGGAAAGCATATAAAGTTACTATAATATGATGTTTATTTTAAAATCTGTCTTACATGCATGAATTCATCTACAAACGCTAAAGAAGCTACAAATATATAAATATCAAACATTATATTTATAATTCTATCTTGACAAAGCACCATTTCATAAAATTAATGGAAGCTGAAATACATGAAAAAAGTCAAGTTAATACTATACTTTCTCCTTGAATGCACAAAGTACATATTAAATCATTGAATTTGATAATTTGTGGACATATTTAGAATGGAACATACCCATAGCTAAGCACAGTTAATCAAAAGGTTAACTTTGTTAATCTGTTCACCAAAACGTTTACTTCGATAATGGTTAATCAGTGAAATCATTAAAAATGTAACGGAAGTTAGCGATAAATGTTAACTATTAAAGGGATAGTTCGTCCAAAAATCCTATTTCGCTGACAGGCCCCTTACTCCCATTTGTTCTTTCAGGCACATAGTAATTTTTCCCAATTGCAAAGCTGCATTGCAAGTGGAAAACTACTCTAAAACACTTCAAACTAAGACAAGTGGTGTTGTTTACCTCAAAGAAAATGACAATGTTGTATTCCTTGAAATAAAGTTTACATTTTCGCAATGTAATTCTCATTTCAAATAAACAGGTATTTCCTGTGTTTACCGGTCAGATTTGTTCAAAATTGTATCAATCCACGTGTTATTTTGGGAAGAGTAAATCCGGCTTTATACCGGGCGCTTCTGCGGTGTGTTCCGCCTCCAATGTGGTTTTGTTCCGTCCTCCACGCGGTATCATACCCTACCGGGAGCATTTAAGAAGCGGAGCGCTGCGAGGCAGCTGTATTGGTGTGATCAGAAGATAAACAAACTATAAACTACTTTGCCTGTCCAACATTGACTTCCTTTTGTTTTTGTATTTTTTCCTTTATTTTTGGGGTTCTACCAAGAAGTTTTTCTATAGTTCTAGTATTGTAAAACATATAAGCAAGTAACAAAACCTTAAAATCAGACAGACTAACTTTTTAAAAATTACATAAACTAGGCCTACCTGAAAAGCATCTCTACCATATGTAATTATTTCTTGATATAGCAAATAATACCTCACAGGTCCTGTCCTGTGTAATGCAAGGTTACTGAACATTTTAATGGGTTTTCAAGATGCATAAATACTGAATGGCTCTATACAAGTAGGCTAATTTTCAAAATCACGTAGGCCTATTATAAGGAAGATAATTAGGTTATAGTACTCACTTTCTGTACTCACTTAAAATACTTACAGTACTCACTTTTTGTATTTGAACTCTGCGGCTTGGATGCGGCATCTGTCAAAAATAGACAAGGCGCCTATCTTTAGTGAAGCAGTGCAGAATGCCGCCTCTGGGGCGCTCTTGAATGCGCCGCGGCTCATCTGGTGGAATCACAAGCACTGACTAGAGTGGCCTTGATCAGTTACGGTTAGTAACTGAAAGTTAGTATTTGCTGGCTAGAAACCAAGTTACCTATATCGTCTTTGATATTCACCTCGTACAGTCAAACTTTATTTGCTTGAGACAGAATTGAAAATACATACATATTATGTTTGTCTCTAAATACAAGCAAGAAGGAATTTTTTTAGGGAATATAGCCTTACTTGTTCTAACCATAATACACAGAAGATGAATTGACCGAATAGAAGCTTGGACCGCAGCTAAAGGGGGGAAATGGTGAATCCGTTTATCCCCAACCCTTGCCCAGAATATCTAGAGGCAATATGTACTTTGTTTATTATAACATAGCAATCGGAAGTATTATTTACAATGTGTCTTGTCTCCAAGGCACATTGTAAATAATACTGGGTAACCTGATGGAATTGCATTCGCCTTTAGTCCTCTTCTAAGTGAACGTGGGTCACAATCATCTGTAGTAAAATGTTTCTCACAAAAATTGTAAGTCTCACTGGTGAAGTTGCTCCATTGATTCTCCCACAATACGACCTCGAGAGAGGAAATGGTATTGTCCCAATTGCAGAGCAGATAGAATTTAATTCCAAGGCAAATAGTGTGGTCAGATGTGAACAGGCAGAAGTCGACATTGATACAAACAAATTAAATCCAGAAGTTCAAAGTTTATTTATCAAATGCACCAAATAACACAGCGTCATCCTGCACAATGACATTCTTGTGACATGGCACACGACATCTACATAGTAAATAGAAATATATAAAGCAAAAATAGAGCAAAAACTATAGCATTAATATGCATAAGTGTAAAATAACAGCAATTTTAAAAATAGTAGAATGGGGAATATGAACAATATGGGTAGAAGTATAGAATATTATAGATATAGCAAGTATAGCAATAATATAACTATGTAAACTAGCAAGCAAAATCCAAAATACAAGTGCGTATGTCAAAAAGGCACAGGCGAAGGAACAGACTAGGATCAGCTAAATCATAAACATGGAACGCATGCTAGGATCAAAGAACGTTTGAAAGCTATCACAAATTCTTGAATGGGCTCAGTATTTTGGTGATTGGGAGCTGGGAGGAGTGCAGTGTTCGTGGTGATTGGGATCTGGAGGATCTTGGAATCTGGAGGCTATATGTTGTTCTGGTGATGGGGTTGAGAGATGGAACTGTGAACAGACCTTACAGATATGGCAACAACCTCAAGTCTCCTCTTCCACATCCCTTGTAATCTTCTTATGACCACGGCATTTTCCACAATTACAAATATTATTCTGATGTCCACTGACGAAAAAGGGCCAGATAGGTGGAGCAACCTATCTTCACATAGCTTGTTGAGGTTAAAGTTAAAGCTCACCTCGATGACCTCACTGCCGAAGAACAGAAGCTGTGTATGGTGGCTATAGGAAATATGTCAATGTCATCTTTATTTTTAAAGCACATTTAAAACAACTGTCGTTGACCAAAGTGCTGTACAGGAAAAAATATCAAAGTATACAAAATATATGAAATTTACAGGTAAAAAATTACGTAGATACACATTAAACAAGACACAAACCAAATAGCAGCACAGACATTTAATGCCAACTCAGCTAAGATTAAAAGCCAGAGTAATGTCGCTAGTGCCAGGTTGAATTCAGCCAATTGCTCCGACTGTTTTGTTAGTGTACAGTTTAAAAAAAATCTATGCTACCACGACAGTGTGTTTTGGAGTAGGTTTCCGCTTCCAGTGCAACTTTGCGATAGGGGTACAAACCGTTTCCATTCATGAATTTGGACAATGCTAATAATGCTAATTACAGACTGGGACAGAGCTAAATAATGGACTGTTTGAAAACAAGAAAAGGAACCAGGCAAGCCTAGTTCAGCCGGCCTGCATTTAGAAGGGATGAATGTTCTTGCCCTCACTGGATTCAAACCTGGGTCTCCCATGTGAGAAACTGTCTTTAACCACTACGCCACAATGCTATACATATGCCGAGTGTCAGTATAGCGTCTCGACATTAGTCATTAGATCATTTTGTCATGCATGAACATCACGCCAAGTTTGAATATTTCGCTAGACACCATTAAGCATTGTATTAAACTGACTAACGTTTCTAATCAAGTTTATTTCCACCACAAATAGCATCTATGAACTGTAAGGCTTTTGCCACTGGACGTTTTAACAGCTTATTAGCCAGTAATAGGCTTACTAGTAGGCCTATCTACTAACATACTACTTGGAATAGTCAAAAGAATTGAGCAGTTGCTAGCGAGACTGAAAATGAACTTTACACTGCCAAAGCTATTTCATTCCATGGCACAACAATGCTCATTTTTCTTTCATTCATGAATGACATTGATACAATAACTATCAACATAGGTGACAATAACTGACTTTTTCGAAGTGAAGAGACAAGAGAATCGTGGAATCCCCTCCGCGTTTAATGCCCAAGGGGTTGTGATCAAGCCTATATTACCCCAAAACGCATGCACGGATGTGTATTTCGAAAATCCACCAGAAATATTCACAATATAACTGTAAACAGTTTCATTGTGGGCTTACTATAACGTAGCTACTGAAGGTGGTATCCAGCTAAGTTTTTGTCTATCTTGACCAAATTGTAATGCATAATATATTTTGTGCTATTTCATTTCATGGCACAACAACATTCGTTTTTCTTTCATTCATGAATGACATTGATACAATAACTATGAATGTAGGTGACGATAGCTGACATTTTCGTCAAGTGAAAAGACGAGAGAATCGTGGAAACCCCTCCTCTTTTACTGCGCAAGGGGTTGTGAGCTACTGAATATTAGGCTACCCCAAAAAGCATGCACAGATGCGTACTTCGAAAAATCCACCAGAAATAGTCGGAATATAACCGTAAACAATTTTATTTTAGGCTTACTATAATGTAGCTTCTGAAGGTTGTGGCCAGCTTTTGTCTATCCTGAACAAATCCTAATGCATAATTTGCTCTGACTGCAGAGAGGCTCAAACACTGGTCCCCTGTGTGAGAGTCCGCATCTCTAACCACACGCTATTTAACAAGGGGAGGCTTGTTTACTTACTCAGTAAGAGACATTCGCTCTTCTTGGCCGACTCCGCTTACGTGGTCCGTCAAAAATTACTGTGTCTTCAGGATTATCTTTTGGTGAGTGGACTTTGAGAAAAATATGAATTTTGGATGAACTATCCCTTTAAACCCCTGCCAATTTGCAACTTCTAGTGTTCCTTTGGAAAATTAATACCATTCTAAAGATTAACCAATCCATGATTCCTGACTGACCTGATTTCCCCCTCTTCAAAGTTCTTCCTGAATAATTTCCCATGTCAGTCCTGTCATCTTGTGATATCTTGCGCCCTGCATCAAAGGGGTAATATGTAAGATTTTTGTACTAGCATAAAAACAAGCAAAAATGTTCAGTAGACATCTGCAGTTAATGTTTTACCTTAATGTTTCAAATAAAGCTTTTCAATGAAAATAATCTGAGTGACTGAGATATTCCCCATTTAAAATTTCTCACCGGTCCATCTATCAGTTTGCAATCATTTGTAATCTCCTTATACGCTATTTCGACGCTCGCAGTACTATCCTTCCCAACATAAACCACCCTGGACTAGCTATTACCATACCGATCTCGTTCGGTCAGGGAAGATGAGTAGGGAACAAGTTGTGTTATTGTGAAGAGGCAGGATTCTACACTGCCCCTTTCATAATGATTCAGAAACTGTGTTACATTTACATGTTGTAATGTACGAAACTCAATTTGTATCAGAATCCTGACATCACATACAGTGGTGCTCATAAGTATGCATACCCTGGCAGAAATTGTGAAATTTTGGCATTGATTTTGAAAATATGACTGATTGTGCAAAAAAATATATTTTATTTAAGGATAGTGATCATATGAAGCCATTTATTATCACGTAGTTGTTTGGCTCCTTTTTAAATCATAATGATAACAGAAATCACCCAAATGGCCCTGATCAAAAGTTTACATACCCTTGAAGGTTTGGCCTTGTTACAGACATACAAGGTGACACACACAGGTGAAAATGGCAATTAAAGGTGAATTTCCCACACCTGTGGCTTTTTAAATTGCAATTGCTGTCTGTGTATAAATAGTCAATGAGTTTGTTAACTCTCACGTGGATGCACTGAGCAGGCTAGATACCGAGCCATGGGGAGCAGAAAAGAACTGTCAAAAGACTTGCGTAACAAGGTAATGTAACCTTATAAAGATGGAAAAGGATATACAAAGATATCCGAAGCCTTGCAAATGCCAGTAAGTACTGTTCAATCACTTATTAAGTGAAAAAGTGGAAAATTCGGGGATTGCTTGATACCAAGCCAAGATCAGGTAGACCAAGAAAGATTTCAGCTAAAACTGCCAGAAGAATTGTTCGGGATACAAAGAAAAACACACAGGTAACCTCAGGAGAAATACAGGCTACTCTGGAAAAAGATGGTGTGGTTGTTTCAAGGAGCACAATACAACGATACTTGAACAAAAATGAGCTGCATGGTCGAGTTGCCAGAAAGAAGCCTTTACTGCGCCAATGCCACAAAAAACCTGGTTACAATATGCCTGACAACACCTTGACACGCCTCACAGCTTCTGGCACACTGTAATTTGGAGTGACGAGACCAAAATAGAGCTTTATAGTCACAACCATAAGCGCTATGTTTGGAGAGGGGTCAACAAGGCCTATAGTGGACAGAATACCATCCCCACTGTGAAGCATGGTGGTAGCTCACTGATGATTTGGGGGGGTGTGAGCTCTAATGGCACAGGGAATCTTGTGAAAATTGATGGCAAGATGAATACAGCATGTTATCAGAAAATACTGGCAGAGAATTTGCATTCTTCTGCACGAAAGCTGCGCATGGGATGCTCTTGGACTTTCCAGCAAGACAGTGACCCTAAGCACAAGGCCAAGTTGACCCTTCAGTGGTTACAGCAGAAAAAGGTGAAGGTTCTGGAGTGGCCATCACAGTCTCCTGACCTTAATATCATCGAGCCACTCTGGGGAGATCTCAAACGTGCGGTTCATGCAAGAAGACCAAAGACTTTGCATGACCTGGAGGCATTTTGCCAAAACGAATGGGCAGCTATACCACCTGTAAGAATGTGGGGCCTCATAGACAACTATTACAAAAGACTGCACGCTGTCATTGATGCTAAAGGGGGCAATACACACTATTAAGTAGTAAGGGTATGCAGACTTTTGAACAGGAGTTTGCACACCAGGACTGTACAGGAGCCAGGCCAGGAAAGCAAATAATTTGGACATTTTATACTCCAGCAGCACTGGCAATTGAGTTGTTATCCTACCTGTGTCTGAAGAATTTGACTATGTTCAATACTATAACAGAGAATGCAAATGCTTTCAGCCAAGATGACTACAACAAAAATAACAGTTGATCAAAAAACATTTATGTACTCTAAGCAAAAATCAACACATTTTACAGGCTGAAAGTACCAATGCTTTTATTCAGAGGAACGTACATTTCCCTTCTGATAGTACACAACATCTGATAGTAGCAAAAACATTTCCCCTAAAAGAATTTAGCAGCAGTGATAGTTAAAAAAAACATAACCTTTTGTCAGGTAGACCAGCAGAATGTATTATAAAACTGAATGTTACCACAAATTCCATGTAATTCTACATAATTCCATGTAATTCTACGGTTATTTTAGTTCGTTTCTGCTTGCAATGCAGGTTTTGTGGCTCGAGACGCACAGTTTCAATTCATGAATTTGGACAATGCTAATAAGGCTAATTCCAGGCTGGGACATTGGAGAATAACGGCTTGTTTTGAAAAAAAAGACTCAATGGGCCTTAAAAAACAACTCAGGGTAAGCAGAATTTCACCCAAATATGAATCGAAGTTGAACAATCCCTTTAATGCAGCTCATTTGAGAAGAAAGATTTCTCACTTAAACCTACAACTAATGGATTGATGACAAACTAATAATGAGTACTGCAGTCTCCTCCATCTTTCAAATCTTTTTTTTGGTTGTTGCATCTCAGGAAGTGATGGGTCGTTCAAGAACAAATGGCTCTTTTTAAACGCCTCTTTTTGGTGAACGTTGGGAACCGAAGGGCATTGTTAAAAGGAGACATTCATTTGGATCCTTAGAGGAATGGTTTGCTATTTTTGTACCTGGGGCCTTTTTTCAAATAATCTAGCATTTTCCTGGACTGTAGAGACGTTATTTCTTGGATTTAATACAGTTTTGAGTTTTTTCAATTTATTAAAGGAAGCCTCTCTCCGGGCAAGTGGAAGTGAACAGGGCAACCGATATAGCGTTTGAAAATATATGATACATTTGTTTTACCTAAACAGGAAGGCCAGGTTTATTGATATTGGTCTCCGTATGTTCACTGAAAAAAATTTGTGCCAAAACGAGCATTGTATCAATGGTTATCACTGTTTATTTTTTCTGGATACTGTATTGTATTAGCTAATGCCACGAAGATGAATCTGTTTGCGAAGAGGTCACAGGCTTTGTTTACCAAACTGCAGCCCACGTTAGCTAGTAGTCGATTCGTGTCTGTTTACCAGCAGCTAATACAGCTTGTCATTTTTGTTTGACGAAAGATGGAACACAGAGAAGATTGCATGCCTGAAGAAGCCCACTATTTTCACGGCACTGCCGACAGGTTTGAGCCAGAGTATACAGAAAAGGAATTAGAAGCAATGGATGAGAGCTGAAGAAGATCTGCAACTAGCCAACGTCGTGGCCGAGGCCAGACCAAGCATTTTGGGGGACTTTTGAAGTTCTTGCCAGAGGTGTAAGCAGATGCCCAGCGAGGAAGAGTTTGTGCTGTAACATTTGGGATTTATTGCTACCTAATGCCATCGAGAACCTGGATGTGTCCGTGGATAAGTCTCAATCGGCTCCAGCATGCACAACCGATGGCAGTGACTTTCAGGGTCTCATAAACCGGGCTGTTTTAGAAACCTTCCACGTCCCCAAAATAAATTGGAAGAGGGACCAAACGGACAACTCTCAAATCTGTAAGTAGGCATGTAATAGCTATTTAGATAATTCTGTCGTAAGCCATGTCCTGCGGCATTGTTGTGGAGGTAGCCTAATGAAATTATTATTGCTACCTAGCGTTAGCACGATTTCTCCGGTTTGGAACATCCAAGTCAGTTATTTTCCTACAGTGTTTCGAAAAACCTCGGCTCCTCTGATAATTGCAATGAATGAAAATAAAATGTTGCCTCCCAAAAGTAGGAATAATTCATTAAAAAACTAATGAAAAAAAACTAATGATTACCCCCACATACCTGAACTCCAGGGTTGTTTGGTTGCGCGGCAGGTCCGACACAGGGAACAGGCGTATTTTTAAAAAAACAATGTTTGGTATTGTTTAATATTCCCTTTTTATTGTACATTCTTAGTATAGTCAGCAACAGTCAGCAATATCCAAATGTTCCCCGCAAACCCGATGGTCAGCCAAGCGAAGTTGATCGACTGGAGTGTTTACATCAGTCTATACGATTATGAGCCAAAGTCTCATACTTTAAGGGTCGGAGAACGGAAGCCTATGAAAAGTGATCCTTATTAAATTTTATAAAAAAATTTATTATCACAACTGGGAACCGCACATTGTCGAACCATTGTGATAAATTCCCGTAAATTCTGACTGTTGCTAGCTAGCAAATTACAATGTGAGGTCACCGTAGTTCAACTGTGTTTTGAAAAAGCACCGCTCATACAAACAGCGCTGTTAGCTTGGGTGCATTGTTAACGAAAAAATAGTTCAGTTTCACGTAGAACATAACCATTAATACAATGCTCGTTTTGGCACAAATTGCTTTCGAGGAACATACAGAGACCAATATCAATATATCCTGGCCTTCCTGTTTTGGAAAAACAAATGTATCATATATTTTTGAATGCTATATCGGTTGCCCCGTTCACTTTCATTTGCCTGGAGAGAGGCTTCCTTTAAAACATCAAAAAAACTAAAAAATGGAAGTAAATCCAAAAAATAATGTCTTTACAGTCCTGGAAAATGCTAGATCATCTGAAAAAGGCCCCAGGTTCAAAAATAACGAACCTTTCCTTTAATTATCTTATCTTAATTTTTTAAGCTCAATCAACGATTATTTGCTGATAAGGTGAAAACATATTCACTAAAGATTGTATATTCACACTGAAAAATCAAGACATAGTGGAGAGAGCGTGTGTTTGTGTTCCAAATTCATTTTTTCCAGTGGGGTAACGTCAGTAAAAAAACAATAATCATCTAATAACTAGGACAGGTAACATGCATTTCGAACTCTAACATACTTTTAGCTAACTTTGTCTGCCTTTAAATTGAGATTTGCACTTTTTTCATTGTTTGGGGTTATTTGAAGCATTTGAAATGAAAAGCTGTTCAGGAGCCAAATGAGCTGGCACTTTCAGGTGAACTTATTAATAACTGATAACAATGTTTAATATATACAGTTCCAGAAAAAATTAAGAGACCACTGCACCTTTTTCTTTCCTTTACAAAAAAGTTGAAAAGGAAAGTTTTGAGTGAGGAACAGAAGCATTCAATTTTCGGTTCAATTTTCAGTGGTCTCTTAATTTTAAATTTTCTGTTCCTCACTTAAAACCTTCCTTTTCAAATTTTTTGGAAAGAAAAAGGTGCAGTGGTCTCTTATTTTTTTTCCCGGAGCTGTATATTAACACTATAAACAAACTCATTGAGTGCAGATGACATCATGGAACTTCTGAGTGAGAATATATTTATTATAATAGCCTACTTAGGGGAAAACGATTTTATAGTGAGTGACAAATTGAAACCTCACATGGTTACTAGGCTCCATAGAGATTATACACATGCCTTTATTCACGAGAAAAGTGTTTTTGCCGAGCTTTTATGGGTTTTAAAAATGGACTTTCCTCTCAGTCTTTCGAACGTTCGGCAACAACGAGCTAATATCTAGCTCATTTAGTTGCGGTCGAAGCTACTTTAAACGTAGACTTGAGTTACGAGTCCAGTTGGGTGAGGCCGGGCGCTGCAGTCTTCTCACAACCATAATTTGACATTCTGTGGAACATCCGGCGATCAATCTGGGTCCTTATTCTATCTTTGCTGAATGGTACAGCAACACAGAGGAGTTCTCGGTCCATCTCTATGCGACGCCTGCGCTCAGACTGCTACACGGAAAATATACCGCTCAACTTCAGCTTGAACCCCATCCCGGGCCAGTTTACAGCATGGAAAGGAAAGGTAACTTCAAAGAATAGGGATGATAAATCAATAATATCAGTGAATGAGCACAAAAATGTTGAAACACGCATAAGCCATCGATTTTGAACATTTGAATGTTTATAACTCTAATAAATACTGTGGTGGTGCAGTTTAGTGCTGAATTGAACAATAGTGAACCACGCTTTGTAGCAAACTAGCCACTAAATGCTAGATAGAGCCGAGCTGTAAAGCTAGTTAGCTAGCATTGCTATTTTCACAGTGCACTCATCTAAAATATATTTCGAAATATCAGAGCTCCACAATGTTAATTTCTCTTGCATTATTTTATGAACATATAATTAATTATCCCATCTCTTTAAGTAGCTAAATAGAAAGAGCCATGTTTTACTCAATTTTGTTGTTAGCGCAGTCTTCCAATTTCAGCATCTTAACACCTGCTAGGTACTAGCTAAGGTAACATTAGCTATATTAGCAGCTACAGTTAGCTAGCCAACTTCATTCTATTGCAGCTGTGCAGCCACTTATACTAAGCCATGCTTTGCACTATGTGAACATCGTATTTGGTGTTTAGCTGTAACGTTAGCTAGCCAGTTCCCAAATAAGTAGAGATTTCTCGCTACACCACGGCGCTAGCTAGGTAATACTGTTATGAAAGTGAAAGGTCTGGCGAGTACTATTGTAAATTTCGTTTATCAATTATCCCATGACAGTTCTTGCACTCCAGGCCAGGAAGAAAAGGACAAAACCGAAAAAAAACGGCAAAAAGTGAGTATTAACCTTTTTGTAAGCTATCTGGACTGTGGAGAGAGTGGTATTCTGCATACATGACGGAATTGGAGCACATGGGCAGTCGTGCACTGCCTTGAACCTTATCTGTCTCTTAGCTACTGTAGCCGTTTCTGATGAGAATCTTTGGTTGGAAGTTAGATTTTCATTATGCTACTACATTTATGCTCTTGCTGTTTCAGTTCATTCCTTAAACAGGTTTGTGTAGTGTGTCATTCACTTTCAATTACATGTTAAAGTAAAATTGTCCATGAATTATGCTAAATTCTTGCAGGGGCTGCAGGAATGTCTGCCTTTACTACTTGGGGTAGGAGGTAACATGTCCTGAGTGCTGCGGTTACTGCAAATTAATGACTGTAGGAACATTTCATATTAATCCTGTTTACTTTGTCCCTGTATGCTTAATAAAGATGTTCTGTGGACGTAATTGTATTATTCGAATAGTACATTTTTCTCGGATATTCAAAATGCATGCTTTTAAAAACGTAACCGGTACATCTTTTAACCTGAGCACTATCGTAGAACGTTGGCAATGGCGGTTTGAGAAAAGAGCGAGGTCGCAGAGAGAAGCAGTGGTAGCCAGAACATGAAGCCATTTATCAACCACAGAATATTAAGACAATATTTTTTATTAACTCAGTGTCTTTTTGAGAAGCTAGCCTGCTATTACGCTGTCGGCTTACCTCACCATGTTCTGCACATCATTACCATCCGAATTCAGATTCAACATCAACCTAATTTCACGTACATTTTAGTAGTCAAATCATTTTCGTCGGTAAATTATAATTCCATAAATAACAATTCCATATTTCCTTGAATTAGTGAAGTGCATCCACTTGGTAACAGTACTGTACATATTGAGCCTTTCTGAGTGGGCTACTACACCGCTAGTGCGGCTTTGATTCACCAAAGTAAACAACGAACGCGTGAGGGAGCGCATGTCATATAAAACTGACTTAACATTGTCTTGATATATCCTTGATATGTAAAAATTCGTATACATTAATTTTATTTTATTTGGAAAAAGCATTATAAGTTATATTCATTACAATGTCTTTGTATTTTTTTTTGCTAAAATTAATACTCACTCACTTAATACACAATTATTCCAATACTAACAAACTCTAATCCAGTGCCACTTACAGCAGTAAGTGTATACACTTTCATACCACTTTATCTTCCTGGTGAACTCTCAAACCTGGTGTTGTAAGCAACATTTTCTACCAAGTGAGCAACACTGGACCAGTCTGTTAAATTCTTTCAGTGATTCCCTATGTGTGATGATAGGACTTCTGACTGAGGTCACTGCAGGGCTAGGTTAAAGAAGCTCTAATTAGAGAAAAACGACACACGCACACCCACAGCATCAGATTCACGCAGACAGTCCTCTTGCAGAAAGTCTGCCAATTATCGATGAGCTTGTCTGCTCGATTAGACTTCTCTATTCCTCTGAGTACACACACACACACACACACACACACACACACACACACACTCTCACCCACTCAGAGGCATTATTGCACACACGCTTATCCACTGCTCTTGTGATTTGGCTGCCAGTGTGATAGCATAGCTGTACTACTAGGGCCTGTAGGGCTGTTGTTGTACATAGAGGGCTGGCTGGCTGACGGAGGGAGATGCATGGTGTCCTCATTAGATAGATAGCTTGGAGGGTCATCCTTTGGAAAATAGTTTAGAGGTCCCAGAGAAACATGGTTTTGTTCAGGACAGTTATGAAGTGGATCGTGTCTGCGCTATATGTGTGTGCATTTCTCTTCAAACGGCTGAGCCTGGGTCCTCAGAGGACTTTGTTACATAAGGCTACTGAAGTTTGGACCACACACACTTTTCCAGTCCTGCAGATCTGGCGTTTGATCCTTAGATGACCCAATGATCTTGGCTCTTCCTTCTTTCTCTCTCATCCCCTCCTGCCTTGATAGCTCACTAGCATTAGCTGTGCTGTGTGTTCAGTTCTGCCATGGCACAGAAGAGAGCCAGAGAGGGGAGTGGCTTGGAGATCGAGCCCCATAACAGAACCCCATTCCCAGGTTAGTCAGATTGAACCTCCCCCTTCCTGCGGGCCATGTGGCTCCTTGACTGGATCGGCTCTCAACAGCGCCATGATCAACTTGGCCACCGGCCTGAGGTACAAGTGTGTGGCTGATTTGAGATTCTGGCCCTGCTGATTTATTGATGACTCAATCCATTGTGAATTAGGTTGCTGCTGTTCTCTGATATTGTTTCACTGGGCACCTAAGGAAGTGAAGATTAGGAGTTTAAGAGGACATTGGGTATGTGTGTGATGTGGAATACATGCCAGTGCAAGGTGTTACATTACTAATGCGGTTTTTGTATGTGTTTGTGGTGTGAAATGACATCTCCGCAAAAGTGATGTCCCTGCTGTTTTTTTCTCTCTAACATATTTCAATTTCTCCTATTTAGCTGTCTGCTACTTTACCTGCCTCTCACTTTCTGTCTCTATGAAGGGCATGGGAAAATGTGCCAGAACATGAGTCATATTTACAATGTTGTTTTTGCACCACTGGTTACTCTTATCACATGTCCATTAATCTCTTTGGCCTAACAGATATGGGAGTTTGTCAATGTTTAGTTTGTTTTCAAACTCTGTGTTTCTTGTCTTGCTGTCTCAGTTCAACTTTGATTTGTTGTTTGGGTGAGGTGATTCATTACAAATTGCCACAAATCACCATATTACAATTCAAGACTCAAGACCAGAAGTCTGCTGGCCTAGTTCTTGTATTATCTCTATAACTTTAAATTATGTGTCCCAGTGCTTCTTAACTTCTTTTTTTTACCCATGCCATTAAGTTATTTCAAAGGTTGTGTCTTGGATTAAACTGAGAACCTAAAATCAAGTACCTTCTGGTCTGTGCCCTGGAGCACATATTCCCACAGTAAGGATTCCTGGTGGTCAACAGTGAAGTTGTTCTGAAGCACAGTATGAATGATTTTTGGGACAGTCTTTTGTGTCTTGTAGGTTAATGCGAGTAACAAAATGCAATAAGTCAAACATCTAAATTTATCTTTTGTAGCTTATTGAAAATTGGATGGTATATTTTACCCATTGAGTATCACACTTGGTATCCCAGTTTGAGAACAACTGATCTATGAACTGATCTGTTCCCTGCCTCCCAATCTTAACCACTGTAGCACCTCATTGGGAAGAGAAAACCATTCAGTTCCGTTTGTAGGCTATTATCCAGAGCAATGGACTGTACGTTACTGCAGTTTTTCTAATGCAGTGTTTCTCTGCTCCATTTTCCTCT